>JAQZBX010020913.1:0-32653 GCA_029593785.1 Cabassous unicinctus | reverse complement strand
AGGAAGGAAGGAAGGAAGGAAGGAAGGAAGGAAGGAAGGAAAAATGTTTCTGGAATACTGAGCAATTAAATAAATTACTGCAGACTACATCTTGAAAATAATATAATTGCTTTAATATAAGTAAGGGAATAAGTGGGAAAATAAAAACAGTCTAGAGTTTTCACATTGCACAAAAGTTATATTGCATTTATGTAACAACATAAATGCTTTCTATAATATATTATACAAGAAAAGGGTAGTCTGAATTTAATTAAAATGAACTTTTTCTGAACTTATTATAGTCTTAAAAATTATGGAATCCTTTGATCCTAGTTGCTAACACAAACCAACAGGATACAATTTCTGACATAGAAATATATAGAAATGAAATCAAGACAAGCACAGTCCATGAAAAAGACAAGAAAATGTAAAGAGCACATATATATAAGAATAGATGAAATGAATGTATAAGATGAGAGATTAGTCAAAAAGTATATTATTAGAGAATAAACGTTACCAAAGACATCCTTAATTACAAACAAAACAAAGAGGGATTACAATAAATATAAATTGTAGGCAATAGAGATTTCAATTTAAAAATAAGTCAGAATGAGTTACCTTATAGGATATTATATGTAAGTTAAAGTTTTCATAGAAATTAAGCATTTAAAGAAATAATGCATATTTTAATTATTTGAATAAATTAATAATTATGAACTAGTAAAATGACTTTAGTCCTAAAACAGAGATTCAACTTTATTTTAATCATTGAAAAATCATCGAGAAAATTAACCAAATATAAATACATAAAGAAAAAATTTTAATTAAATATATTATTAAATATATTAAAAATACAAATCACTTCAATGCAAACAATATACCAATTTCAAATGTTTAATTAATGACAATAATCAAATTTTTTTAAAATGAAAATTTTTTTCTTAAATAAACAGAATATCAATGAAAACTAAAAGTGCAATTACAGATTATGTAAAGGAGTTTTTAAAGGAAATTTTAACAACTTACCTGACTAAATTTTATGGACCACTACATTACTTGGGTTAATTAAAAATCCCTAACTTTACAACTTTTCTGTATTAAAAATTTGAAGGCTAATGAGAAAAATTAACTCAAGAATTTATTTTTAAGTAATTAATAATTACAGAAATTAGGAGAATGACAATGAGCTTTTAATCACACTGAATTTAAAAAGAGAAGTACTAATTAATGAATGTTGTTACATATCACAGAATGGTAAGGTTTTTAAAATGTTATGAGATAGATGAAAAGAGATATTACTTCATGCAGATATTTAACCTGATGAATTTACAAACCTTCAAAGTTTAAAACACTGCAAGATGTCATTCTTGATTTCACTCATATCCCAAGAATATATTCATCTCCCAATGAATATTATTCGTTTAAACTCCCAAGTTTAAATGAATGACAAAGGAATTACCAAAGTTTATAGTGATAAATGGAAACTGAAAGCTGCAAAGAAGAAATAGAAAAGTACAAAAATTTTGTATATTTAAGGAATATATACATACTCAATGTAAGATTAGTTCATCAAAAATGGTTAATTCAGTACAACAAAAAAAGATAGTTATATAATAAACAATGATAGAGAACTATAATGCATCATTTACTGTTCCATTGTGTCCAATTTTATTTAATAGAAATATTGGATCAGAAATTAAAGCTTCAGGGACTTTACTTGGGTGTATTAATATTATACGACATCTTTTAGTATTAATATTTAGAAGATCTGTTGTTATTTTTGCTTAAAATTTAAAATCAAAATTCTTCCATAAATTATATTTTTAAATAAGTGCACTGCTTGCTTATGAACTCTCATTCTATATTTCCATTGTACAAATTCTAGCATTACTTACTTTAAGCCTAAGTGATATCTAATGCATATGTTTGCTCCTCTAATAAAATCCACCTTTTACTCATTCTACACTAAAACTCTAACTTTGAGAATAATACTTACCATGAGCCAAAGTTGATAAAAAATATGCTCTGGTATTCTTTCTGTCTAGAAATTTGTCAACATCATAAGTGTTTCACAAATAAAATATGTAAATCATTTAGTGTGCTTCACATTCCTGATATACTATTTGCTTCCTTTGAAATAAATTATTTTTAAACATTTTTGCCTGCATTTTTTTAGATTCTGAGTTAAATCAAAACAGAACTTGTGTTCAGGTCATGGTCAAATAGAAAGTTCATCTGGAAATTACACCTCACAAGTCTTCCAGGGATCTACTGTGAACACAAGCAGAGCAGAGTATCCTTTGCATTTTACTCTGATAATGACACAACACTTCTTATATTGAGGATTGAGGGTTATTGATAATGAACATCTACTCATCCCTGGGACCAATTTCAAGGAAGACTCCTTGGCATACTTCCAAGGATAAAACTTCAAGAAATAATGCATCCATATTACATCTGTACTAGAGAGCACCATCTCCCTTAGAAGCCATAAAGCTTGAACATGATTTTTTGATATTCCTTTGTGATGCACTAAGTTTTTAATTAGGTAGCAGATAAGTTACTTCTAGAGAAATAGTGAATTACACTGTGGCTGAAAGGTCAGGACATTAAATGCCAGAGATGTAATGGCACATTTTTCAAAATGAAACTTTTTTGAATGTAAAAGTATGACACTAGTGTGGAAGTAAAACTGATTCATTATACTAAAATTAGAATGCAACAAAATTCAAAGATGAAAATTAAAATCATTTATAAATGTTAATCATTACATATGTTTACCTCCTATTATTTTATTATATATTGAATATTTATATGTATATCTATTTTTAACACATTATATTTTCTGAAACATCCTGATTTTATAACTAAATGTTTATAATATACCTTGACTTATGCAATATTAGCCTTTTGTAAAACTAAAAATGTAATGCATTATATATTAGTGCCTCATAAATAATTTAATTCCAGGTGTAAGCATCAGCTGATGAATGGGTAGTTTTGAGGCAACAAAAGAATAAACACGGTGGAGTTTCTTCAGTCAGGTTTGTCAGTATCACCCAATTCACAGACATAGCAGGTGTATTGCTGTATTTGGTAAAACAATATTTCTGCAACTTCTTTTATTATTTTGATGCATTGGTTTTTATTTTATTAAAAGATATGTGAGAGAAGAAAGTACGAATTAGTGATGAAATGCATATATATTTTATAATATATTAATTACCAAAAGCTCACTTCTTCTCTATATAATAAGGACAAATGATTTCTTATGAATCAAGCAATAATTCAAGAAAATGAAATCAAATTTCAAGTAGATTTAGAAGCAACTCTTAGAGGAAAAACTGTTTATATTCCAATTTCAGTAGAGAAAGTGTTGGTATTGATAAAGGTGTTACAAAATAATATATTACATTCTTTTTTGAGTTTGAGAAGTACAAATCTTCAATTCATTAAAAATTCAGTTGATACAGAGGGAGACACTTTTGAAGATTAAAAAGTACAACATCAATTTTTTTCACAATAGGTGACCTTAGAATTCAAGCCAAATAAGAGACTATTAGAGATTTACTATGTCAATGACACCACAATAGTATCTGCTTCACATTTCAAAATCAATATTAGCTAAAATTGAAATCAATTATTTATAGTCATGAAGTATAATTACAAATAATATGAGTAAAAGAAAGAACCTAATTTTTTGACTAAACTTTATTGGTAGGATTCCAATAGATTTTCCTTAATAGTAAACTAGTTTTGGCAAAAGCTCAGGAGTGAGAAACAGAAAAGAAACACAATCTCCTTGTCCTCCATTTCAAAAAAATTGGGACTTTATTCTTGACATATTCAAGGTAATATGTTTTTTTAAAAAATTCTATTCCTAAACATAATTCTGTCAAATTTTGCTTTATGTGTTTTGAATATTTGTTAATTATTACTATATCTTTCTGGAAAATTTTCTCTATTGTTATTTTATATTAGTTTTATATCTATGGAATATGTTTGTTTAATTTTTCTAATAGTACTACTTGGCATAGTAGTTTTACACGCTGATATAGAAAACAAATATATTCCTACATCCTTTTATTTAATTATTTTTTCAGTTTTTGAGAAGTTGTGGATTTACAGAACAATTGTGTATAAAATACGGTTTTCCCATATACCACACCACCAACAAAACCCTTCATTGGTGTGGAATATTTTTTACAATTGATGATAGTATGTTATTAAATTTGTACTATTAATTAAGGTCCATGCTTTAAGTTAGAATTCACTGAGTAGTGCAGCTCCATGGATTCTTTTGAAAATTTTTATTCTGTTACCAGATATATAATTGAACATTTACCCATTTAATTATATTCAGATATGTGTTTCAATGTTGTTAACTGCGTTTGTAATGTTGTGTTACCATCACCACCATCCATTTCCAAAACTCTTCCATCATTCAGAAAGGTACCCTGTACATTTTAAGCCTTAACTTCCCATACTGTATGCCCACTTGGTACCTTGGTAACCTATATTCAAGATTATGACTCTGAGATTGCCTATTCTAATTCTTTCAAATCAGTGAGATTATACAATATTTGTCCTTTTGTGTCTGGCTTATTTCATTCAAAATGATGTCTTCAAGGTTCATCCTTGTTGTCCTATGTATCAGTACTTCATTCCTTTTTACAGCTGAATAATATTCCATTGCATGTATATACCACATTTTGTTTATCCATTCATTGGAAGATGGACACTTGTGTTGTTCCAATATTATGGCAATTGTGAATAATGCCACTATCAACATTACTGTGCAAATATCCATTTGAGCCTCTGCTTTCAATTCTTTTGGATATATTCCTACTAGTGAGATTGCTGGGTCATAAGGTAGTTCTATACTTAACTTTTTGAGGAAGTGCCAAACTGTCTTCCACAGCTGCTGCACCATTATACATTGCCATCATCAATGAATGAGTGTTCCTATTTCTTTGCCTCCTCTCCAACACTTATTTTCCATTTTTATTAACAGCCATTCTAATTGTATGAAATAGTATCTCATTGTGGTTTTGATTTGCATTTCCCTGATGGCTAGTGATGTTGAGCAACTTTTCATGTGCTTTCTGGCCATATACATATTGTCTTGGAGAGATGTCTGTTCAAGTTTTTGCTCATTTTTCAATTGATTTGTTGTTAAGTTGAAGGATTTCTTTATATATATTGGACATTAATCCTTTATTGGATATGTGATTTCCAAATAATTTCTGCCATTATATAGTTGTCTTTTTACTTTCATGGTAAAGGTCTTTGGAGAACAAAAAAGTTTTTTATTGTGGTAAGTTCCCATTTATTTATTATTTCTTTTGTTGCTTATACTGTTGGTGTAGATTCTAAGAAACTGTTGCCTAACAGAAGGCCCTGACGATGCTTCCTTATGTTTTTTTTCTATGAATTTGATAGTTCTAGCTCTTATATTTAGGTTTTTAATCCATTATGAGTTGATTTCTGTACATGTTTGAGTTACTGGTCCTCCTTTTTGCAAATTGAGGTCTAGTTTTCTTAGCACCATTTGTTGAAGACACTATTCTTTCCCAGTTTTCTTTGAGACCTTCTCAAAAATGTGAGGGTCATTTCTGAGGTTTCAATTCTATTGCATTGGTCTAAATATCTGTCCTTGTGATAGTACTATGCTGTTTTTAATACTGTGGCTTTGTAATAAGTTTTAAGGAGTGGATTATGAGTCCTGCAACTTCATTCTTCTTTTACAAAATGGATTTAATTATTTGGAGCTCCTTACTCATCTATATAAATTTCAAGATTGGCTTTTCCATTTCTGCAAAGAAGGTGATTGTACTTTTGATTAGGATTTGATTGATCAATAAATTGCTTTGGGTAATATTAACATCCTAATCCATGAAAACATTTAAATATATTTACATTTATTTAGGTCTTCTTTAATTTCTTTTAACAATATTTTGTAGTATTTTGTGTACAAGACCTTTACTTCATTAGTTAGGCTCATTTCTAGATATGTGATGCTTTTAGTTGTTATTTTGAATGGAATATTTTTCTTGATTTCTTCTTGTTCATGGCTTTTGTATAGAAACACTACTGATTTTTGAGTATTGATCTTGTGCCCTGTCTCTTTGTTATATTCATTTATTATCTCTAGGATCTTTGTTGACAATTTTTCAGGATTTTCTGTATATTGGTTTACATAATCTGCAAAGATGGAGAGTTTTACTTCTTCCTTTCCAATTTGGATGACTTTTATTTCTTTTTGTTCCCCAATTGCTCTGGCAAGAGCTTCCAGTACAATGGTGAATAACAGTGGTGACAGTGGACATCCTTCTATTATTCCATTGATCTTAAAGTGAAAGTTATCGTTCTTCCATCATTAGTAGGATTTTATCTGTGGGCTTTTCATATATACCCTTTATCATATTGAGGAAGGTTCCTTCTATTCCTAGTGGTCTATGTTTCTATCATGAAAAGGTGCTGTATTTTTTCAATTCCTTATCTATATCAGTTGAAATGGTGATGCATTTTTTTCCTTCATTTTGTTAATGGGTGTATTACATTAATAGATTTTCTTGTGTTGAACTGACCTTGCATACCAGGGATAAATCACTCTTGATCATGGTGTATAATTGTTTTAATAGACTACAGGATTCTGTTTACTAGTACTTTGTTGAGGATTTCTGCATCTATATTCATAAGAGATACTGGAATGTAGTGTTCTTACCTTGTGGTATCTTTACCTAACTTTGATATGAAGGTGATGTTGGACTTGTAGAATAAGTTAGGGGGTGTTCCTTCCTCTTCAAAGTTTTTAAAGAGTTTGAGCAGAATTGGAGTTGTCTTCTTGGAATTTTGGTAGAATTCCCCTGTGAAGCCATCTGGTCCTGGGCTTTTATTTTTTTGGGAAGTTTTTAATTACTGATTCAATGTTTTTAATAGTAATTGATTTATTGAGATCTGCTATTTATTCTTGAGCAATTGTTTCTCATTTGTGTGTTTCTATGAATTTGTCCATTTCATCTAGGTTTCCTAATTTATTGGCATACATATTTTTTAAATCCACTTATAGTCCTTTATATTTCAGCAGCATTATTAATAATGGCCGTCGTTTCATTTCTGATTTTTGTTATTTATATCCTATCTGTTTTTGCTTTGTCAGTCTACCTATATGTTTGTCAATTTTGTTCATCTTAGCCAATACAAGTTTTGGTTTTGTCCAACCTCTCTATTGATATTTTGTTTGTTTGTTTTCTATTTCACTTATCTCCACTCTAATCTTTGTTATTCCCTTCCTTCTTTTCACTTTGGGTTTAGTTTCTACTTCCTGTACTGTTTCCAGTTTTGAGGATAAGTCTTTGATTTGAAGCCTTTTTTCTTTTTTAATGTAAGCATTTAGATATCTAAATTTCCCTCTCAGCACTTCCTTAGCTGTATCCCACAAGTTTTGGTATGGTGTATTTTCATTTTCATTCACCTCAAGATATTTGCTAATTTTGCTTCTGATTTCATCTTTAACCCAGTGGATGTTTAAAAGTTTGAGTTTAATTTCCACATATTTTTGAATTTTCCATTTCTCCCTTTGTTATTGTTTTCTAGCTTCATTCTGGTGTGGTTAGAGAATATGCATTGTATAATTTCAACTGTTTTTAATGTATTGAGAGTTGTTTTGTTCTCAAACATATGGCCCATGCTAAAGAATGATCCATAAGTACTTGAGAAGAATGTGTATTTTGTTTTGATTAAGTGCAACAATTTGAATATGTCTGTTAAGTCTAGATGGTTTAGTAGAACATTCAATTCTTGTACTGTCTTATTGATCTTCTGACTTGATGTACTATCTATTACTGAGAGTGGTGTGTTAAAGTGTCTTACTATTATGTAGAAACATCAGTTTTTCTCTTCTAATCTGTCAGCATTTGCTTCATATATTTTGGGTCAATTTTGTTAGGTGCATTTTTGTCCTCTTTATCACTATATTATGACCATCTTTGTCCTTTTAAAATGGAGCCCTTCAGCTAATTTCCCCTATAGCCCTGTGGAAGTCCTGCATGCTTAAATCTCCACCACCTCTGCCTCTATTCAGGAAGGGTTGAAACAATGGTTTCCACACCCTTTCATAAGAGGCAGATTGAAGCAATAGTGCCTTCAGAACCACGGCCGAATGTTCTGAATTATCTAATCAAAAGCCATGTTCAGTGTTAGTCCGTGCATACTCCTATTCTTGATGAAAAGGATATTTCTGTCCCTTTCTGTCAGCAGCAACTTGTCTGGGCTAGAACATGAGGCAGCTTACAGCAAGAGTGGGGTAATGGGTGAGGCTAAAAGAAAGAACAAATCAAGGCGATGCTTTTTTAGTGAGGATTCATGTTTGGGGTGACTGCATAAAAACCTTGGTCTTTGGCTGCTCTATCACAGTGTAATGTACATAGCATCCTTTCCTGGCTTCTACACTCTCTTTAGGCCTATTTTAAGTTTCAGCAACTTGCTTCTTGTGGCTTTCTCTCCTATCTGTCTGAATTTCTTTCTGCTCATGAAGAACTGTAATAATAAGATTAAGACTCATCCTATTTGGCTGAGCCACACTTTAACTGAACTAACCTCATCAAAGAGTTCTACTTACAATGGATTGACACCTACAGGAATAAATTAGACTTAAGAATGTTTTTATGGGGTACATACAGCTTCAAAACACCACAAAAACCTTGATGAAATGGACAAATTCTTAGAAACAAACAAACTAGCAACACTGACTCAAGAAAAATAGATCTCAGAAAACCAGTAACAATTAAAGAGGACAAACCAATAATCAAAAGCCTCCCAACAAAGTAAAGCTCAGTATCTTATGGCTTCACTGGTGAATTTTAACAAATATTAAAAAATAAATCCAGCTCTAAATTTTTCTCAAAATTGAAGTGGAAAAAATATGTACTAACTGATTCTATGAGGTTGGCATCACTTTATTACCAAAGACAGATAAAGATATCACAAAAATTGTGGAGCAATAATATGAATTATAATCTATATTATGAATATAAATGCAAAAAATACTCAACAAAATACTACTAAGCTGAATCCAAGAGCATGCTAAAGGCCTTATAAACATGATCACATGACATTTAAACTAGATATGGAGGAGTGAGTCCATATAAAAAGATCAATTAATGTAATATATCACATTAATTGAATGAAGAAAAAAAAACACATGATCACTTCAATTGATGCAGAAAGTCAATGGCAAAATCCAGCACCCTTTCCTGATAAAACTCCTCAGAAGAGTAATAACAGTAAGAAATTAATTCAAAACAATAAAGTAATACATGAACACCTATGGCTAACATTATATTCCATGGTGAAAAACTGAAAGCTTTCCCCATCTTATCAAAGACAATGATGCTCACTGCTACCAATGTTATTCATATTGTAGTGGAATATCTACTTAGAATAATTGGACAAGAAAAAGTAATAAAAGTCACCCATATTAGAATGGAAGAAATAAAATTTTCTGAATTTGCAGATGGCATGTTCCTATATATAGAAAATTCTGAAAAATCCACAAGAAAGCTATGAAAGAAAATAAATTAGCACAGAGGCAAGGTGCAATATCAATGAGAAAAACATCAGCGGTGTTTCTATGCACTAGTAATGAACATTCTGAAGAGAAATTTTAAGAAAAAATTCCATTTACAATAGAAATTAAAATAATAAAGCATATCAGGTTAAATTTAACTAAAGATGTAAGTTTCTTACACAGAAATCTACAACAAAACATGACTGAAAGTAATTAATGATGAGCTAAGTAATTGGAAGGACCTTCTATGTTCATAAATTGGAAGACTTAATATTAAGATGTCAGTTCTACACAGAGCAATTTACAAATTCAATGCAATTCCAATCAAGTTTCCAATAGCCATCTTTGCAGAAATGGAAAAGACAATCAAACTTATATAGAAATTATGTCAGGAGTTCCAAATAGCCAAACCAGCTTTAAAAAAGAAAACAGATGGAGGGCTACTAATTCCCATTATTCATACTTATTACAAAACTACAGTAATAAAAAAAATTCATAGTACTGGCACAAAGGCAGACATATAGTACAATGGAATTGAACTGGGATTGGAGGAAAAAGCCCTCTTGCCTATGGCCAATGGATTTTTGAAAAAGGTGCAAATACATCCAAAGAGTAAAGAAGAGTTTCTTTAAAAAATGCTGTTCAGAAATCTGGATATCTACATGCATAAAAATCACTGTGGACCCCTACCTCTCACCATATACAAAAATCAACTTAAAATGAATTAAATGCCTAGATACAAGAACCAAAATTATAAAATTCTTTTTTGGAGGATTGTTTTATGTACCACAAAAAATATGTTTTTAATCTAAATCCATCCCTCTCGGGGTGAACCCATTTTATTTTTTATCTTTTATGTTTTCTGCAAATGATATGATTTTTAATTTTTTAAAAATTTTTTATTAAAAGTATCTAAATTACATAAATGTTACATGAAAATATAGGAGATTCCCATATGCTCTGCTCCCCACATTGCCCCCATTTGCCCCCATTAACATCCTTCATCAGTGTGGTACATTCATTGCAATTTATGAACATATTTTGGAGCATTGCCACTAAGCATGGATTATAGTTTACACTGTAGTTTACACTCTCTCCCACACAATTTTGTAGGTTCTGACAAGATATATAATGTCCCGTATCTGTCATTGCAATATCATTCAGGACAATTCCCAAGTCCTAAAATGCCCCTGTATTACACTTGTTTGTTTTCCCTCTCCCTGACCTCAGAATGTCCAGTGGCCTCTGCCTCCACATCAATGATATGAGTTCTTCCATTGCTAGAAGCACAATAAATCTATAGTAGAATACTAGTAAGTCCACTCTAGTCCATAGTTCATTCACCAATCCTGAGGATTATGGGATGGTGATGCTCACTCCACTTCTCACTGAGAGGAGGCTTCAGTCCTATATGGCCAATGGATGGGAAATATTGCTTGCAGTTGCAGGCTCTCTCAGTTCCTTGGTGTGATGGTTGTCCACAATCACCACTTGTTAGTTGTCCTGGGTGAGTCCAATGAACTGGAGAGTAGGTGCTGCAACTCTGTTGAGGCCCAAGGCCCAGCTGACATATGGACAGTCCAAAGATTTAAGTTTCTTGCATGTGCACCTACCAACTCCTGCACCAACCATAGGCTCACATAGAAGGGATCAAAGAGCCAAGTGTAGGAAAGCAGAACTGAGTCCAATTCTGTCACACTGAGGAGCACAAATCCAAAAGTAGAGCCCTTTGGAAAGGCACCAAACTCATGAATTATCTACCATGATCATAATGCCTGGGTGTCTCCAGAGCCCCCAGGAGCCCTGCTATATGAGGCAATATTTTCTTTGGAAGTCATTGAGATCCTGCTGAGATGTGCATAAGCATAACCTCTGGAATGACTTCCTGACTCAGTTTAAAATCTCTTAGCCATATAAACTCATTTGCCTTTACCTTTCCCCCTTTTGGTCAAGGTGTTTTTCCAGTTGCATTGCTAGTTGGTGCTTGGTAGTAATCCCTTGGTGCCAGACAGGCTCATCCCTGGGAGGCATGTCCTATGCTGGGGGGAAGTTATTGAATTTCTATGCTGAGTTCAGCTTAGAGAGAGGCCATATTTGAGCAACAAGGAGGCGCTCAAGAGGTAACCCTTAGGCACCCTTTAATACTATGCTGTTTCAATTTCAAGAGTAAAGGTTCATAAGCACAGCCATCAATATCAAGGGCTCACCAATGGACCATCCTCCTTCACTAGCCATTACCTCTGTATTTGAGAGATTCTTGCTGTTCCATCAGAGAATGTGGCAGAGCTCCCCAGGATGGGAATTTAATATTCTTTCAGTTATTGTATGTATCTCCACCCACTGTGACAATGACCCATGAACATTTGAACATATTTATATGCCTTATATGTATGCCCAAGTGAACCTTCTCCTATATATCTACCTTCACTGACATCCCACGCAAATGGTCCTCCCCTGCCACAGTTGTAACCTTTTCATGATCCAAAACTTCTTCAAAAATAAAGTCAATAAAATAGCTAAATACAATTAATAAGAAAAGGAAATAATAATGAGAGTTTTAAATACAGGAAATAAAATACAAAAAAAAATTTAAAAATAAAAAAATTTAAAAATTTGCAATAAAAAATATTTTTAAAAAGTTGACATTTGCCTTTCATCATTATAAGACCTGTTGTCTTGTATGTACAGTGACATTTTCTTCTATTTATTCTGCCAATATTTTACTTTTTTCATTTTGTCTTCAAAGATGTTTTAGGGCACAGCAAAGTCATGTACAGAATTTAAGGCGCACCCATATATCCAATATCCTCCCCTTTTCCCCCTTTCCCCCATTAATAAAATTTTACATGTGGATGGTACATTTTCACAACTGATTACAAATATTGATACATATCTACCAACCATGGTCAATGGTTTATATTATGTTTTACATTTTGGACCATACAATAAGTTCAGCTGTAGACCAGTGTGGCTAGTATGGATCGAATTCACTGTAGGTTATATTTACACATTCAAATATTCCATTAACATATGGAAAGTCAATAAAATAGCTAAATACAATTAAACAGCATCTTTTGGGTTCATATATAATAATATTTATTTTATATATATTTGTATATATTCATTTTACATATATTTGTATATACATATACTTAAAGCTACACAACATGGATTGTCTCTTTAATCATTGTCAGTGCCTAATATATATTGGCACATTCTTTTACTTTTATAAACTTATGATAATCTCTTTCCCCACTTGCCATTGTCCTTATTTTTACTCCCCACCATACCCATTCCCCCATAAGCCTACATAAAATGCTATTTTTTCATATTCATTTCTCTTTTTTTAAAGAGATACTTAAAATATATAAATGTTACATATAAAATATAGGAGATTCCCATATGCCCTGCTCCCTACCCCTCCCACAGTTTCCCACATTAATATATTGTTTTTGGTCAGAGATTTTAATTATAAGGATTTCAATGGAAATTCCATAGTTAAAATGTTTTTGACATATTTTTAAACAGATAAACCCCTATGATTAACATATTAATTTATTGTTGAAATAACCATGCAAAATTTTTAAAATGAATTTATTTCTTTGTATGGATTCCACTTCAAAGGGTTGTTGTGCAAGGATAAAAAGGGATATTTGAAATTCCTTTTAATGAAATTAATCCCTGGTTTTATGTTACAAATGAACATATTAACTATATGAAACTGAAGAGAACACTTTGAGAAATAAATGGAACTTTACAATTTTTATGCACACTTTAACTAAAGAGTTCATTTACATATTTAATTTTGTCTTATGAATTACTTTCAACTTCTCCCTCAGTGAAAGCCTAGCTGTTTCTGGTCTAGAAGGGAAAGGGCTTTCTTCAGGGGGATGTAATGGGATGGAGCAAGTCAGATCACAGTAGAAGGGGGATCACATAGGAGAGAAAGTAGCATGTCTTCTTCCCAAAGGCTGGAATTCTTTATTTCTAGGGCATCCCTTTAACATCAAAGTTATCCTCTTAACATTGGTTTGTAGTTCTCTAAGCTGTCACCAAGATTTCTCTAAGCATATCAGAATTGAGTGGTTCTTGATATTGCTTTTATGAATTCTAATATTTTATTATCAATTTTTTCTTGTCTCCTTTCATGTTAATAAATCTAAGGAAAGATGGTTATGAACCTTAAATTTCTCTTATTCTACATATTCTCCTTTCATGAGAATATTTGTGTAGTATTTTATTTTTCTGATATTGGCTATGTTACAAATATCATCAGCAATGAGGAGCAACACATTTATGAGAACTGAAGGAGGAATGGCCTTTCCCCAGGTAAAGCAGGAGGATATGAGAACATTGACTTAGAATGTTGGCACAGGATGGCTTAATAGAAAAGCAGCATGTATAAATACCAGAGGGCTTGAGGGAGAGTGTATTTAGGAGCAAAATTTATCTTTTCTTTTTTTTAAATTTCTGAATCATCTCTCCATTTTCCTGCTCATTCCACATTTCTCACTTCTTTTAACTTCTGTTCACCTTCATACATATTTCCTAGGATTGGGAATGTATTTCATTTTTTGCCCAAAATCTGGGAAGCTTCATTCATAGATTTGCTCTAACAGTTGGGTTATTTGTTTTGTTTTCTTGTTTTGTCATTTTTGCCATTTCCCTCTCAATTTGTAATTTAAATGGAGGCATATTTCTCACTAAGATAAAATATTTACTAATGTATCTTTTCATTTTCACCTATAAGTTGTTTTTTCTTTTTATTACATGAGGGTCCTTTGCATGCTTTATAAATTTTTTCTGTCTGAACAGCTTCATGTAATTATTTCTCAACTACTATGTGCAGTAGTTCATCAGGTTTTCTTCATTGAAAGTATAGGTTTTTGATTCCTGAAGGAGTAAAGGGCCTTTATATAAGACAGTAGATAGGAAACAGAACATAAAGTCATGGGTGCTTAAATGAGGGAGGATTGAAGTCAAAAGCAGAATATACACATGCACTAAACTAGTTCCTATGAATGGAGAGAATGAAATATTTAAATATTCCTATCAAAAATAAAATACACATTAGTGAATATCTGAACTCAGTGAAATACATGTTCCCATAAGTAATACCATTTATCTGTGACATCCCTTTGGGAGCAAAGATTCTATGTCACCATGGTATCTTGTGTTTATTGGAATCCTGTGTTTTATTGCCTCATTCTCATAAGACTCTCTCAACTGTTTCTGATCACTCAGGATTTCCTCATTCCATTAACTACTGGATATTTTCATACAAATTTCTATAGAATTGAGAGTCTTTCTTCTCCATTTTGACAAGGTATTGTATGAGTACTTCTCATGATCTTATTCTTTCAACTGTCATGGAAACATTTGCTTGGTTTTGTTTATATGAGTTCCTTTTATAATTTTCATCTCATTTCCTACATCAGTAAATAACTCAATTGTGTTACTAATGGCAAAGTTTACATTTCTAGATTAATATACTGCTCACTCTGAAATTCAACAAATCTTTTTTGTTCTACTAAAGGAAACAAAAACTTCAATTTATATTTCCAACTATCCTTAATGGTGTTAAAAATCATCCCGTACATACATGAATTGCCTGATAATACACTTTGTGATGGACAAAATAACTGTTAATTCAGTGATTCTGGTAAATGTAGAAGATTGCTGTACTGGAGAAATTAAAGTTTCACAATATTTTCAGAAAACTGCTTTTAGACAATATTTTGTATTCAGCAATTATAATGGACTTGTCCTTGTAGAGCAGATGACTGTGCAGATACAGTACACTTTCAATAAAACCAAATTATTATAAGGAGCAGGTCATTTATTGTTACTATTAAATCAGTATGCAAAAGTCAGAATCAAATTGACATAAATCTAGCATTATATATAATTTTGATTTCTCTGTTTTCACAAAGCTAAATGCTACACATAGATTCCTAACACATTTTGGTTTAAGAAATTTTGCTTATGATGTATTTAATTCCATTTAACCATAATTTAAAGTGATTTTTAGCCAAAAGGTAAGTTTCCCCTGGAAATAGTATCCACAAACAAAAACACATGTATAACGTTCTAAGATAAGTAAATCAATGAAAAAAGACCAGACTCTAGCCTTGTTCTGCCTATTTAGCCCTTGGATATGCAAATAATTGCTGAACCTTTCTGTGTATTTTTTTCTTTACAGGACAGAAATAAAAAGAATGACATCACTGTCTTTAAATTTTCTGTTTTAAAATGAGACCATGGTAAGTGCTTTCTAAACAATTGAATCTCAATATGTAAAACTGATAACAGTTGAGGCTCTGTGAATGGAGGCAGACCTAAGTCCTGGGCACCTAGACTCCACAGAAATCCCTATATATACTGTCCTCTAGAGAATGTTCACTGATGCTCAATGCATTTTCTCCCTGTGAGCATGTTTTGTCATTTTCTAAACCATCCATTCATGTCAGCATGGTGACTTCAATTAAAATGTGTCAGACAAGTTATATTTTATCTAAAATCACTCTAATGTACCTAATATTAGAAAATGCACACTTAGTAAGCTTGACAATCATCCTTGGCCAACTTTCATATATATGGGGAGAGACAGGAGTGAGAGAATCTATATTTCATCTGATGTCCTGGTTCAATCTCATTAGGGTAGGTTCATGAAGTGCCTTCACCCTAGGCCTAAGTGGGGTGTTCTTGCCTTTTTGATAATGAAATAAGTATCCCTAAAGGTGACAGAACATTCAGAAGAGTATTTTTAATAAATTAAGAGGTTTTACAATTGTGCTTTGATTTTAAAGTTTCCCTTTTAATCAAAGAAGTTAGAGAAATGTCTTTTTTTCAAAAGTTACTCATGATTTGGAGGAGAAAGGAAGAATTCATATAGAGAAGATTAAAAATTAAATGAACAGATAAATTTGATTTTTGTCTTTTCAGAATTTTCAATAATTTCCTTCACATGGAACTTTAAAGCTATATGGGAAACATATATGTTCTTATATATTTGAATTTTAATAGTGATCCTGGTTTATCCCTTATTATAACCAAGAGATATGAAAAAAAATTAGGTTACAATGTATCTTCACCCTTTCTTAATATGTATTTGTCTTCCACCAAATTCAATTTTTTAATCCATGTATAAAATCATCTGATCCCCAAATTTCCCTTATTACTAATGTGGATATCATGATAAAGGACTAGACATCAAGTGAATACTCATGTAGAAGAATTGCAAAGACATTACAGTGTTAAAAAAAGAATTTCCTTATTAAAGAAATGTTGGCATGTCCAAAGACTTAAAGAAATGTGGGAACTAGAAATCTGAAATAACACAGTATATATGTAAAAATTAAATCTTTAATTATTAAAATGATGTGATAATGAATTTTGATGCAGTATATTAGTTCTCTTCTTAAAACTGCCTATTATCAGGGCAGAATTGTGTTAAACACCAACAAGTATGAGGAGCCTACACATCTGCAACTTCAGCTACTGATTAGTAAATTCAGCTTGATGTAGAACAATCCTAAGAACAGCTGAAGTTTGAACATGTCCAAGTTGGAAAGAGGCTGTTAGCTGCCATTTTAGCTCTGCCTGCAGCATGAGGGAAAGCAGGCCTGACTGAAAATCACAGTGATGGTGTGGACTGGCTTTTTCCCACCCAGATTGGATTGCATCCCTTGCCTAGTCTCCAGCCCCACCTCCAGTGCAGAGAAAGCTGACAGGACCAGTACCAGCCTCTCTAGGTAACTGTAGGCACTTTCAGTCTGCACAGACTGAATACTCAGACACATGGGTTTCCATCCCTGCACACCAACAGGATAGAAGAGGAGCTGTGTTTCCTCACCCTCTCTGGGCACCTGGAGATGATTTCAGTCCACACAGACTGTTATGTTGAGCAGCTTCGATTCCATCTCCACCCCTCCAGCCCATAGGATATGAAGGGGCCGATGTTTCTTCAGCCTGTCTGGGCAACTGTAGCTGCTTTTCGCCTTCACAGATTTGATATTTAGATTCCTGCAGCTCCATCCTACACCCTCCCCAAAAGGATAGGAGGGGAGCTGTTTCCTCACCCTCTCTAGGAATTTGCAGGCACTATATGCCCATAAGAACTGGTTTGTTGAGCCCCTTCAATTCATCTCTATCCCTGCCCTCTGCTCCATAGGGTAAAACAGGGATAGTGTTTCCTCAGGCTCTCAGAGCCATGGTAGGTGCTTTTGACCTACACAACATTGAATGTTGGGCACCTGTGACTTCACCCCCACATTACCAATAGGACAAGAGTGGAGCAGTGATTCCCTAGCCTCTCTGGATAAATGCAGGTGCTCTTGGACCACATAGACTGAAAAGTCTGACACTGTAGCTCCATCCCCACCCTCACATAGGATAGGAGGTGGTTGGCACTTTTGGTATTCTGGGAGTAGACTGTTGGACACCAGTGGAATGAACTCCCTTAATAGGATAGGAGGGGACTGGTGATTCCTCAACCACTACAATCAGTGGCAGATACTTTAGGCTTACAGGGACTGAACTGTTGGATACCTGTGGATCCATGCAAACCCACAATAGGATAGGAGGGGGCTGGTGTTTCCTCAGCCTCCCTGGGAAGTGGCAGGGACTTTTGTCCTACAAGGACTGAGCTACTGGGTACCTGCAGTTCCATCCACATCTCCTAACAGGCAGAAGAGCCAGTACTCCTGCAACATCTCAGCACAATTGCAGGCACATTTGGCCTACATGCATTAGATTATTGGGCACAAAGTATCCATCTACTAGGGCAATTATGGTCATTTTGGACTCACATGTCATAGATTTCTGCCCACACCTGCAGCTCCATCCCCACCTGAGTCAGGGGAGGAAGGGGCATGAAATATCATCAGACTTTCTGGGCAACTATGGAAGGTCTTGGCCTGCATGACTTGGGTTAATACTCATGCTTATGGCTCTTTTCCTACCCCTGCAGAGGAGAAAGTTGGCAGAAGCTTCATCACTTCCTAGGGCAAAGTGGATAGTGGCGAAGCAGAAAAGTGAACAATTATGTACAGTTGATTTTTCACAAGATAAAAAAAAGTGTTTAAACAATTCCACTTAACCCCATTTTAACACCCAGATAAAAATACCAAATATTACCTGAAATCCTCCTGTCCCCCTACAGTGTTTATCCCTCCCAAGATCAACCTTGTCCTGATTACCCACACTGTGAATGCCTGCTCTTGAGTTTAATATAAATGGATTTGCACAGCATAACTCTTTAACTTTACATTATATTGTGAAATTTATCCATAATTTTGCATGAGATTGTTCATATTGCTGGATAGTATTCTTCTGCATGTATTTGCTGTTATTTATTCTTTCTACTGTTGCTAAACCTGTATTTGGCTATTACAATGAGGAAGTGAACATAGAATAAATTTAAACTTAACACCAGAGACAAATGAACCCCAAGGTCCAGCAAACATGAAAACTTCAGAAGAAGAATCAGATATGTCTTTAGAAAAGTTTTGGGCATTGGATACATTGATGCTCTCAAAGGTAGAGTTGAGAAATGAGGCTGAAAACAGACATAGAAGGAAAGGCCATCAAATCCCCCAAAGAAGGGGTTAGATATATAGGAGAGTAATTGTCTCCTTTTCCATACCAGCCTTGCACAAGATGGGAAATAAAAACAAGGCTGTGGGTTTATAATCACAGGCATAGGTGAGGTGGGGGTGAGAAGCCCACTGAAAGCAAAGCCCAAGTGAAAGCCTATAGACTGAGCCCACCTCATTCTCCCCCTCCTCAGCTCCCAGAATGCTGGTGGCCAGGTTCAGTCCATCCAGGTAGGAGACTGGAGGATGCTTTGGTGTAGATGTAAAGCTCCCCAAAGCAAGCACATCAGATCCTCATGGGTCTCACCCAGTGAACCGGAGGAGCACTGAAGGAGACAGACCTCACCCAGGCACAAAGAGCCTACTCCTCTTTTCTCTCCCAAGAACAGGGATATGAAAGGGTGAGGAGGACCACCAGAAACTTGAGGACAGACTCTGGCCTGAAAGCTGGAGACAAAACTCTTACTAAAGAGAGGGAAGGGAAGGAACAGACACAGGCATCAGCAGCCTCTGAGTCTCTGCAGAGAAGGTCCTAGAGCTGACTCCTCCTCTCTGTCTCCAATGGTCCCCTCACACCCACACCCCAGTGCAGCAATCAACATCAACATTTTAAAGAGTCCCTGTCAGGGTCTCCACTTGTTCTTCCTACTATGTCCTTTACCCCACATCATAGCTACTGTTCTCTTAAAAAAAAATTAAAGTCTTTTCCCTGGTGACAGCATTTACCCTGCCCCCAACCCCTTTGTTGACCATTCACTCACTGCATTTAGTTTTCTCTGGCCTCTGGCTGATTTTCAAAGAAACCACTCTCTCACCCACTTCTACCATCACCTGTCCTGACCCTTCATTCTACAGTCCTTGTCCACAGGTTGATTCACTGCTCAGATGTCCCCTCTTCAGAGGGGATTCCCTGACTTCTTCCAAGAACCCCCCTTTCCCACACCCAATACTCCTGCTCTTCCCTGTGTTTCTTCTCCCTTAATTTCTCATTGCATGATATCCTCTTGTTCTGTTTCATTTCCTTTCTCACTATCTCCCCACCCCCACCACCTAAAATATCAGCTCCAGGAGGACAGAATATTTCTTTCTCATTTTCATTGTTATATGTCCAGTCCAAGCCCTATTTTGAGGAGAAATCACTTATATTCCTATAATGATTTTTCTCTCCTTTGTCTTACCCCCCCACACTTACTTACATCATTTCCTGCTTTTCTTCCATCATCACTAATAGTATCCAGTTGGTGTTTATCACCTATAAAGGGAGTGCCATTTAAGACTAAAACTACTAATTATAGGTAAGCAATATTATTTCTGTGGGAGAACAGAGAAACACCTGCAGATCCCTCAGCTTTCCTGTGAGGTGTGTCAGATGGTGAGGGAAAGGCATGAGGGGCAGGATGTGGAGCAGGGGTTCTTAACCAGTGGTCCATGGACCCACACAGGGTCTACAGAAAGATTTCAGGGGGTCTGTGAGCTTGTATTAATTTTGAATTATACTAAAGATTAATTTAAAGACATGCCAATGTTGAGTGTCATAAAACTATCTGCTCTCTTCATTCTCAGAAGGGGTCCATGGTTTTCACCTGATACGCAAAGGGGTCCATGGAACAAGTTTAAGAACCCCTCATGTAGAGTTTTCCCCAAATTGTCAAAGGTGGTTTATTCATGATCAGGAAATTCTAAGTGCAACACATGACATAGGAGGAAAATCATCTACATCAATATTATCAATATTATTTTTACCTCATTTTAAAAAATTTACTAAGTATGTCACTCATACATAAACATACATAAATAAGTGTATAGTAATAGTTGTGAACTTAGAAAACAAATGCACATAACATCATACAGGGCTCTCATACCTCACCCCACCACCTATACCTTGCATTGTTGTGAAACATTTTTAACTAATGATTTAAGAGCATCCTCAAAATATTACAACTAACTAAATTATCTAACATTTAATGTATTTTACCCAACCCACCCTATAAATATTATTTTTGTATCACTCATACATGAACATACATAAACAATAAGTGTATAGTAAAAGTTGTGAACTTACAAAGCAAGCATGCATAACATCATAGAGGAGTCCCATACATCAATCCACCACCAATACCTTGCATTGTTGTGAGACATTTGTTACAGATTATGAAAGAATATTATGAAAATCTTTCTAGTAACTATAGTCCACATCGCACTTTTGTATATTTTTCTCCCAACCCATCCTATTATTATTTTTTAAAATATATTTTATTACAGAATTTGTGAACTTACAAAAGAATCATGCATACATGCACAATTCCCATACAACAGGCCTCTATCAACACACCACATTATGGTGGAACAATTATTACAGATTTTGAGATAATAACAGATTATTAACAGGTCCAAAGAATACATTTGGCATGCTTTTTCTGTACTCCCACATTATCAACACAGTATATCTTTGGCATAGATGCATGAATATTATATTTTTGTTGTTAGCCACAGTCTATAGGTCATTCCAGTTGTATTTTTCCCATGCTTCTCCACATTCCAACCACTCTGCAATAGTGATATACATCTGCTCTACTTCACAAAGGACACTATTGCATCTGTACCATCAGTCACAATTTCATCCACCTCTGGGTTTACTGTGTTTTTCAGTCTAAGATTTTTCTTCAGCTTTTTCAATTGACATTTACATTCCTATACTACCCTTTCCAGCCACATTCACATTTATAAACCAACTATTACTCACTATAAAGCATTACCATCAACTCTATACATTTCCACACTTTTACAGTAAAGTTAATTAAAACTTTTACATACATTAAAAATTAGTAATCTGTCTCAGTCCTCCTCTTATCTCCTTTCAGAATCCACCACCTACCAATAGGTCTTCAAGATGTTTTCCTACATTTTCTTCTAGAAGCTGTATGGTTCTTGCTTTTATATTTAATTTTTTAAAATCCAGTTTTAGGTAATTTTTGTATAAGATATGAGATATGTGTCTGCTTTCCTCCTTATGGCTGTGGATATGCAGTTCTCCCACCATCATTTGTTGAATTGTCTGTTCTGCCTGAGCTGGGTGGGTTTGATAGGCTTGTCAAACAGCATTTGACCATAGATGTGAGAGTCTGTTTCTGAACCATCACTTCAGTTCAGTTCCATTGGTCTATGTGTCTGTCTTTATGCCAAAAACATGCTGTTTTTACCCCAGTCGCTAGGTAATATGATTTAAAGACCAGAAGTGAGAGGCCTCCAAATTCGATTTTCCTTTTTAAGATGTTTCTGGCTATTCGGACACCTTACCCTTCCAAATAAATTTGATAAATGTGTTTTCCATTTACTTTTAAAATGGTGGTGGAATTTTTATTGGGATTGCATTGAATTTGTATATCAGTTTGGGCAGAATTGATATCTTAATGATATTTACTCTTCCAATCCATGAGCATGGAATATTATTCCAATTATTTAGGTCATTTTAAAATTTCTCTTAACAGTTCATCATAGTTTTAAGAATACAAGTGCTTTACATTATTGGTTTAGTTTATTTCTAAATATATGATTCTTTTAGTCACTATTGTAAATGGAATATTTCCCCCCTGACTTCCTCCTCAGATTGCACATTATTAGTGTCTTTTAAACTCTATTTCATCTGATATAAGAATAGCTACTCTGACCTCTTTTTTCTTTTTCCTTTTCTTTCTTTCTTTTCTTTCTTTTCTTTCTTTCTTTCTTTCTTTCTTTCTTTCTTTCTTTCTTTCTTTCTTTCTTTCTTTCTTTCTTTCTTTCTTTCCTTTCTTTTCTTTCCTTTCTTTTCTTTCCTTTCTTTTCTTCTTTTTTTGTTGTTGCTGTTACTGAATGCATGGAATATCTTTGTCCAGCCTTTCACTTTGAATCTATTGGTATTTTTGGATCTAGGATAAGTCTTTTGCAGACAGCATATATGTGGCTCATATTTCCTTATCCATTCTGCCAGTCTGTGTCTTTTGATTGGGAACCTCAATCCATTAACATTCAATATTTTTTGTTTTGTTTTTTTGAAATAAATTTTTTTATTTATTTGTTAAAGAAACTTAGATTACATAAAATGTTACATAAAAATATAAGGGCAAAAAAAAATGCCCCACTTACCAGACCTTCCACTTTTCCCCACATTAACAACTTATTTCATTAGTGTGATACATTCATTGCAATTGATGAACACATATTGGAGCATTCCCACTAAACATGGATTATAGTTTATATTATAGTTTACATTCTCTCCCACTCAATTCTGTAGGCTGTGGTAGGATATATAATGGACTGTATCTGTCATTGCAATGTCATTTAGATCAATTCCAAGTCTTTTATTATACCTCTTTTTCCCTCTCCCTGCCTTTAGTAACTCCAGTGGTCACTGTCTCCAAATCAATAATATAAATTCTAACATTACTAGAATAACAGAAAGTCTATTGTAGAATACCTGTAAGTCTACTCTACTCCTTATTTTCTTCCCCAATCCTGAGAATTCTGGGATGATGAAGCCCATACCATATCTAATTGAGAGGAAACTTTGATCCAATATGGCTGATGGATGGGACTCTTGCTGGAGTTGTAGACTTTCTCTTTTCCTTGGTGAGGTGGTTGTCCATTCTCACCTCCTTGTTAGTTGTCCTGGGTGAGGACAATGAATGGGAGAATAGATGATGCAACTCTGCTGAGGCTCAGGGCCCAGCTGGCACATGGACAGCCCAGAGATTCAAGTCTCTTGGATGTACACCTATAAACTCCAGCACCAACTATAGATTCAAATAGAAGGGACAGAAGAGGCATCTGTAGAGAAGCCACATCTGAGTCCAACTCTGTCACACAGGGGAACACAATCTCCAAAGTAGGGCCCACTGGCAAGACACCAAAGTCCAGAGCTATCTGCCATGACCATAGGACCTTGGAGTCTCTGGAGCCCTGAGTAACCTCATTGTTTGGGGTAGTATCTATTTTGGCCATCTATGAGATCCTGCTAAGATGTGCAAAAGCATTACCTCTCTGATGACCTCCTGACTCACTTTGAAGTCTCTTAGCCACATGAACTCATTTGTTTTTACCTTTTCCCCCTTTTATTTGAGGTATTTTTCCAGTTGTATCACCAGCCCATGCTTGGTAGTAATCCCTCAGTGCCAGAAAGGCTCATCCCTGGGAGTCATGTCCCTCACTGGGAAGAATGTAATGCATTTATATGCTGAGTTTGGCTTAGAGAGAGACCATATTTGAGCAACAAGAAGGCTCTCAGTAGGTAACTCTTAGGCACCCCACAACAATAGGCTAAGTTTCAATTTCAAGAGCAAAGGCTCATAAGCATAGTCATCAATATTAGATCCATCAGTGGATCATACTACTTGACCAGTCCCCTGCACTTGGGGGATTTTTGATGCTCCATTACAGAATGTGGCAAAGCTCTCCAGTATGAGAATTCAATATTCTCTCAGTTATTGTGTGAATCTCCATCCACTGTGACAATGCCCCATGAACATTTGAACATTTTTATGTACCATATATGAATGTCAAGGTGAACTTCCTCCCATGTATCCCTCATCACTGACACCCCACACCAATGATCTTCTCCTGCCCCAGTTGTAACCCTTCTGTGATCCAAAGTTTCTTCAAAAATGAAACCATTAAAATAACCAAATACAATTAATAAGAAAATGAAATAATAAGTTTAAATATAATAAAATACATAAAAAGTTTTAAAAAACTAAAAATAAAATAATATTAAAAGATTGGAAATTAAAATCTAATGAAACATATATTAAATTTTTTTAACATTTTGCCTTTCATCACTGTAATATCTGATGTCTGTCTGTACAGTGGCAATTTCTTCCATTCATTCCCCAGTGTCTTACTATTTTTCATTTTGTTTTCAAAAGTTTTAGGCCACAGTAAAGTCACATAGAGAATACACGGGACTCTCATATACCCAACATCCTCCCCTTTTTCTACTTCCCATATTAATACCTTTTAATATGTGTATGGTACCTTTGTTATAATTGATATGCAAATAGTGAAACATAGCTACTAAATATGGTCAGTGGTTTACTTTATGGTTTACATTTTAGACCATACACTTTTATAAATTTTGATGATATTTAACATGGCTTGTGTCCATCATTGTCAGATCATATAGAACAGTTCCATTGTTCTTACACTGTCCTCCAACTGTCTCTATTCTTCCCTCCCTCTCCCGTTGAGGCCCATGGTGACCCCCTGGCTTCACTCCTTGGATGACAATATTCATAGTTACATGCAACAACACTGAGATCTTGACACATTGGTTTGTCCTCCCCTCTTAAAGTGCTCTCAAGAGACTCTCACTTCTCTATTTGTGAACAAATTGGGCCTCCCCCATATGGGAGACCCACTCATTATGCGGGACTCCACCCACTAATACAACATATTATGACAAAATGATCACACACACTCCCTAGAAGCCTTCTCCAGGTGCTCCCTGTCCCAAATGCCCCACCCCCATCCAACACCATAAACCAGTAACCCTTCCTTCTCATATTGCCATATGAGCATTCCCAACTTTGTACTTTCAACCACATACTAACAAATCCCCAGTGTTCACCTGATCCCTCTCCCAAGTCTCCCCCCAATTCCCTGGACCATTCAACCCACCCTTTCCAATCAACCCCCCTGCCAAACCTGCACCACCCAACCCAATAATATCACTACCCTCCTGTCATATCCTTTCAATACACAACTACACATTTTCAACTTATCATAGATTACATCTGTATGGGTGTTGGCTCAGAAACTTCTTCTCCCTTTCTATTTCCTGTAAACTCAGAGCAGTTCTCTGAGTCTCCTCAATTTGCTTAATTCATATCCATGAATTCATTTGTTGATGGGCATTTGGGTTGGTTCCAACTTTTGGCAATAGTGTATAATGATTCTATGAACATTGTTGTACATATATCTGTTTGTGTCTTTGCTTTCAATTCTTCTGAGCATATGCCCAGAAGTGGAATTGCTGGATCATATGGCAGATGTATAGTTAGTTTTTTAAGGAACCATCAAACTATCCTCCACAATGGCTGGACCATTTTGCATTCCCACCAGCAGTGGATGAGGGTTCCCATTCCTCCATATCCTCTCCAACACTTGTAAATAAAGAGTATCATAAGAGGCTAGTTTGAAAAACTATATGCCAGCAAGAATGATAACTTAGAGGAAATGGACAAATTCATAGAAACTTGCCCCTTTTTAAATGACTTGTTTGTCTTTTTATTTTCCAAATATAGCATTTCTTTATATATGATAGATATTAGGCTCTTATCATAAATATGGTTACCAAATATTTTCTCCCATTGCGTAGGCTGTCTTTTCATTTTCTTGACAAACTCCTTTGAAGTGTAAAAGGTTTTAATTTTGAGGAGGTCCCATTTATCTATTTTTTCTTTCACTGATCATGCTTTGTGTGTGAAGTTCATGATGCCATTTCCTATTACAAGGTCCTGTATATGCTTCCTTACATTATCTTCCAAGGTTTTTATGATATTGGCTCTTATATTTAGATCTTTGTTCCATCTTGAGTTGATTTTTGTATAAGGTGTGAGATGGTGTTCCACTCTCATTCTTTTGGATATGGATATCTGGTTATCCAAGCACCATTTTTTGAAGACGCCATTCTCTCCTAGTTGAGTGGGCTTGGTGGCCTTGTCAAATATCCTCTTATTATACTCTTTATATCTGTGGGGTCAGTGGTGATAGCCCCTTCCTTGTTTCTTATTTTGTGTATTTGCATCTTTTCTCTTTTTTCCTTTGTCAGTCTAGCTAAAGATTTGTCAATTTCGTTGATCTTCTTAAAGAACCAGCTTTTGGTTTTATTTTTTTTTAGTTCTTTCTTTGTATTCTATTTCCTTTATTTCTGCTCTAATCTTTGTTATTTCCTTGTTTCTACTTCCTTTCAGTTAGTTTGTTGTTCTTTTTCTGATTCTTCTAAGTGTGCAATTAGGTCTTCAATTTTAGCTTTTTTTTTCTTTTTTCATATATGCATTTATGGCTATGAATTTTCCTCTCAGTACAGCTTTTACTGCATCACATAAGTTTTGATATGTCATTTTCAATTGTTTCAAGTAGTTACTGATTGCTTTTGAGATTTCCTAGTTGACCCACTGTTTGTCTAAGAGTGTGTTGTTTAACTTCCGTATCTTTGTGCCTATTCTGGTTCTCTGGCTCTTGCTGATTTCCAGCTTCATTCCATTGTAGTTAGAGAAATTAATTTGTATAAATTCAATCTTTCTGAGTTCATTGAGAAATTTTCTGAGGCCTAGCATGTGGTCTATCTTGGAGATTGATCCATGTGTACTGAAGAATCTATATTCAGCTGTATTTTGGTATAGTGTTCTGTATATGTCTATTAGGTCCAGATCCTCTAATGTATTAATTTAGGGTCTTTGTTTCTGTATTGATTCTCTGTCAAGATTTTCTGTCTAATGGTGATAATGGTGTATTAAAGTCCACCACTATAACTGTAGAGGCATCTATTTCTCCACTTATTTTTCCCAATGTTTGCCTCATGTATTTTGAGGTGCCCTGCTTAGGTGCATAAATGTTTATGATTCTTCTTTCTTCTTGAAAGATTACCCCTTTTACTAATAGTTTCTGTCATTGTCTCTTACAATAGTTTTGCATTAAAAGTCTATTTTGTCTGATATTAGTATATCTCCTCCTGACCTTTTCTGGTTATTGTTTGCTTGTAATCCCTGGGTCTAAGGTGGTTTTCTTGTACACAGCATATAGATGGGTCATATATCCTTACCCAATCTGCCAATCTGTGTCTCTTGAATGGTGAGTTTAATCCATTAACATTCAGTGTTATTACTCTCAAGGTATTACTTACATTAGCCATATTTTCTTTGGGTTTATGTATGTCACATGTTCTTTTTAGTTTTTATTTTTTTGTCTTTTTAGTTGTTCTTACACTCTCCTCCAATTCTCTCCTTTTTCCTTTCAACCTGCAGAACTCACTTTAGTATTTCTTGAAGGGCATATTTCTTATTGGCATACTCTCTTAATTTCTGTTTATCTGTGGATATTTTGAACTCTCCATCATTTTTGAATGCCAGCTTTGCTGGATAGAGTATTCATGGCTGGATGTTTTTTTTACTTTTAGCACCTTAACTATGTCATACCACTGCCTTTTTGCCTCCATGGTTTCAGATGATAAATAAGCATTTAATCTTATTGAGCTCCCTTTTATGTGATGGTTCTCTTTTCTCATGCTGCCTTCAGTATTTTCTCTTTGTCTTGAGCATTGGACAGTTTGACAAGTATATGTCTTGGACTATGCCTGTTGGGATTTATACTCTTTGGGGTGTGCTACACTTCCAAGATATGTATATCTATCTCCTTCAATACAGTTGGGAAGTTTTCAGCCATTATTTCCTCCAACACTCCTTCTGTCCCCTTTCCTTTCTCTTCTTCCACAGGGATGCCTATGATGCATATGTTTGTGTATTTTGTGTTGTCATTCAAATCCCTAAGTCCATTCCGGTATTTTTTCTCTCTTTTTATCTATCGTTTGACTTCAGATGTACCATCTTCCACATCACTACTTCTTTCCTCTGCCTATTCAAATCTGTTGTTATGTGCTTCCAGTGCCGTTTTGATTTCTTGTATTGTGCCATTCCTCACCATCATATCTGTTATCTTTCTGTTTATGTTTACAATTTCTTCAGTATGTTCCCCCAGTGTCTTAACATCCTTGCTCTCTTCATTCACTTCATTAAGGTGGTCCATGATATTTGTTTGGATAGCTTTGATTAATTGTTTGATGTTCTGCAACTCTTCCTAATTTTTGTTTTTCATTCACCTGGGCCCTGTCTTTCTGTTTCTTTGTATGGTTTGTAATTTTTTTGTTGCTCTCTGGCCATCTTTTTATCTTGATGGTCTGATTCAATTGATTAGCTTCTCTCTTTCCTCTACGATTTTATTTAGCTGCTGTTTTGGAGTGTCTGCTAAGTTTTCTCTTTGAAACTTTGTTCTTCTTTTTCTATTTCCTTACTGTTTTCTATGTTCCCTTGAAGGAAAGAAATTTGTGCCCAAGAAAGCAAAAGTTAAGGAAAGAAAAAGGATAATAATAATAATAATAATAGTAAAAGTTAGAAGAGGAATCATATAAGACCTAGGAAAATGAGTGTTTAACTCTTGTAAGAAGTGTAGAGTAATAGGAATAAAAAAGTGTAGTACCTACAATGAAATGGGAAGGCAAATAGAGAAAGGTATATAGAATGAATTGAGGTAAGAATGATGAGGAGAGAGGGAAAGAGAAAAGAAAGGGCAAAAATGTTAATAAAAGAAAGAAAACAGAAAAGATGAGATAGAAATAAATAACAGAAGAATTGAGGACTAAATAAAGAGATGTGGAATGTAAGAACAACAGAAAGCAGATGGAAAGATGAAGGAAGGAAAAGAGATATCTTTGGTAGACAAAATCAGTATACCCAGAAAATGGGAAATCAAGGAAGAGGAAACACAGCAAACAAGAAACAAGCCAGCGTCACCTAATTAAAGAGAAAAAGTAGGGGGCGGGCAGAGAAAGAGGAAAGAAAAACAAGAAACCAACAACAACAAAAAAACAAACAAACAAGCAAGCAGTCAAACAAAAACTAAGGGAGAATAGCATTCCCTCTCTGGCCCCTGTGGAACTTCTCATGCTGCCAGTGTTCATCAATCAATTACCCTGCCACCTTCCCTCTTCAGGTTTTGAAGCAGGTTTTATGGAGTAAATTAAGTTAAATTTTTAAAGAAAGTGATTTTTTTTTTTTGGGAAAAAAATGAGACCCAATAGAATCTAATAAAAAAGTAATGTTTATGTTTTCCCTGTCCTAAAGTATCAGCTGGATGTTTGATATCTGGGTGGATCACTACTCTAAGAGGAGCTGGGAATCAAACTAGACACCCTGTATTTTCAAGGCAGAAACTCTTCCACTGAGCTAAACTTTCTTGTGGGGTCAGTTAGCTCTTCAGAATTCTATCCAGCCACTTTCCCTCTGGCAGGTTTGACATTTTGCAGTTGGATAAATTCCTTCTGTTTAAGAGTATGTCCCTGACCCCTTTCTATTATTATTGCTTTCCCTCCCAGGGCAGCTGGATGCAATAGCCTGTGTGAAGGGATCCTCCTTCACTTCTTCCAGTCAAGTTTAGTTACTTTTTGAAATTCAAATGGGACCCTGGTGACTGAACTCACTTCAGAAAAATGACTCTCAACCTTCTTCCAGACCAACTTCTCCTCCCAGGGGACCCTAAATAAGCTCTTGGAAGCTTATTAAGTTCTTCCTACTGCCCACCTCCCTTAGGGGAGATGAAATTTTGATAGTTTTCTGCATGGGACTAGTCAATTGCCTGATTTGGCCCACTCCTGGGCCAAATTTCTCTATCCCAGGGTGGTTAGGTAAATCAGGCTGCCTGAGCAAATTTGCCTCTCCCTTCTTCCTTGTGCAACCTCGAGTCAGTTAGTACATTCCTCAAAGCTCAAAGGGTTACTAGGCACCCAAGCTCACAGAAAGGAAACCCTTCTCCACCCTTTGTCAGAACCTTCCCACTCTTGGAGAACACTCCCTTCCAGTGCATGGCTGACAGTAGTCTGGGCTTTGGGATGACAGCAACTTTGTCTTGAGAGTGGGGCTTAGCCATCCTGTGTAGGTGCACACTTAAAATGATGCTATCTTCTTTAATTTTCCAACATTCAATGTTATTACTGTAAAGGCAGTTCTTCTTTCACCCATTTTGACCTTTGGGTTGTATCTGTCATATTTTATTTTCACCAGTCTTTTGAGACTTTCAGTTACTTTTATTGATATAGTCTTCATTTCTAGACTCTCTTCCAAGCTTCTTTCTGGAGTCTTTTTTTTTCAGACTGTAGCACACCTTTCAGTATTTCCTGCAAATCTGGTCTCTAAGTTATAAATTCTCTCAGTTTCTGCTTATGTGTGAATATTCTAAACTCATCCTCATTTTTGAAGGACAGTCTTGCCAAATATAAGATTCTTGGCTGGATGCTTTTCTCTTGCAGTATATTAAATATAACATATTACTGTCTTCTTGCCTCCATGATTTCTTATGAGAAATTGGCACTTAATCTTATTGGGTAACCCTTATATGTTATGCATTGCTTTTCTCTTGCTACTCTCAGAATTCTCTCTTTGTCTTTTGCATTTGACATTCTGATTAGTATGTGTCTCTGAGTTGGTCTATTTAGATTCATTCAGATGGGAGTACATTGGGCTTCTTGGACATGGATATCTGTGTCCGTCAACAAGGTTTGGGAAATTTTCTACCATTATTCAAATAATCCTTCTGTCACTTTTCCCTTCTTTTCTCCTTCTGGGACACCCATGACACTTATATTTGAATGGTCTGCATGTCTCTTGCTGTCATTTAGTTCCCTGAGACCTTGCTCAATCTTTCCCATTCTTTTCTTCACTTGTTCTTTTGTATGTGTGCTTTAGGAGGTCATTTGTTTAAGCTCACCAATCCTTTCTTCTGCCTCTTCAAATCTGATATTATATGATTCCAATGAATTTTTAATTTCATTTATTGGGTCTTTCATTTCCATAAAATCTGTTTTTCTATGTATGCTTTCACATTCTTCTTTGTGCTCATCCAATGTCTTCTAATATCTTTAATCTCCTTAGCTAACTCATTGAATTTATTAAGATTTGTTTTAACATATATTATTAGCTGTCTCAACTCCTTTTTGTCATCTGGAGGCTTATTCTTTAACTGGGCCATATCTACCTGTTTCTTTGTATGGGTTTTAAAATTTTTGTTGGTGTCTTGACATCTGGCTTACTAGGTATATTTATTTTGGGTGCAGTTTCTCTCTTTAGTTTAGAACTTTCTTGCCCTTTCTCCCTTGCTGGTTGTGTAGCAGAAGCTGAGGATGTAGTTAGTGCTGTAAGCTATGGGAGCTCAAGCTGCCTGCATTGTCCCAGGGACTAGTGAAGCTTTTCCCACCTGTCTCCTCTACCAGGGTTAAAGACAGAGCTGCAGCCATGTGTAATAATCCAAATCATGCAGGCCAAAAGCATCTGTAGTTTCCCAGAGAGACTGATGAAACTTCACTCTCCTTACTCCCCTGCTTGTGTTGGGGATTGAGCTGCAGGTGTGAGCAGCAAAATGTGCTGTACAGTTCCAAAATAAATGCTTGCCTTGGTAGACTTCCTACTATTCAGTCTGTACCACCTGAATATATGTGCAGTTATCTGGAGAGGCTAGTGCAGGTCCCACCAGCTTCCTCCCTGCCAGAGGTGGGGCTGAAGCCTAGGCTAGGCCTGCTGTCCTACCTGGGTGGAAAGAAGGTGGTCCCTATCATCACTGTGATTTTCAGTCAGCTCGGCTTCTCCTCATGCCAGGGGTGGAGTCAAAATGACAGTTACTGGCCTCTTTATGACTTGGACAAGTTCAAACTTTAGCCATTATAAGGGTTATACTGTACTTTATTTATTTATTTTTTTAATTTTTTTATTTT
>JAQZBX010020912.1:0-32666 GCA_029593785.1 Cabassous unicinctus | reverse complement strand
AGGAAGCCAAGAAGCCTGAACCCTGGGCAAATGTCGGCAGCTATCTTGCTCCAACACGTGACAATGGACTTTGGTGAGGGAAGAAACTTATGCTTTATGGCCTGGTAACTGTGGACTTCTACCCCAAATAAATACCCTTTATAAAGACCAACCTATTTTTGGTATTTCACATTAGCACCCCTTTGGCTGACTAATACAGCTTGGTTTGGGATTAGTTTGCTGTTCTTTTTCTAGTTCCTCCAGATGTTCAGTTAATTAAGTCTTTGATTTTATCTCATTTTTCTTTTTTAATGTAGACATTGAGGGCTATAAATTTCTCTTTCAGTACTGCCTTTGCTCTATCCCATAGGATTTGATATGTTGTGTTTCATTTTCGTTCATCTCAAAATATTTACTGATTTCTCTTGCAATTTCTTCTTTGACCTACTGATTATTTAAGAGTGTGTTGTTTAATCTACATGTATTTGTGAATTTTCCCTTTTTCCATCCATTATTAGTTTCTAGATTCGTTCCATTATACTCAGAGAAAGTACTTTGTATAATTTCAGTATTTTTAAATTTATTGAGACCCAACATAAGGTCTATCCTGGAAAAGGATCCATGAGCACTTCAAAAGAATGTATATCCTGCCCTTTGGGGGAGTAATGCTCTATAAATATCCGTTAGGCCTAGTTCATTTATCTTGTTATTCAAGCTCTTTGTTTCATTATTTATACTCTGTCTAGAGTATAAATTCTGTCTCAGTTCTATCCAGTGCTGAGAGTAGTGTATTGAAGTCTCCAACTATTTTTGTATAGACATCTTTTTTCTATTTCTTCCCTCAGTTTTGCCAGTGTGTGTCTCTAGTATTTTGGGCCACCCAAATTAGGTGCATAAATATTTATTATAGTTATTTCTTCTTGGTGAATTGCCCTTTTTATTAATATATAATGAATTCCTTAATCTTTTACATCAGTTTTGCATTTAAAATCTCATTTGCCTGATATTGATATCATTACACCAGATCTTTTTTGGTTACTATTTGCATGGAATATCTTTTCCCAACCTTTCATTTTCAACCTGATTGTGTCCTTACATCTGCAGTGAGTCTTTTATAGACAGCATATAGATGGCTCATGTTTTTATATCCATTCTGTCAGTCTTTGTCTTTGGATTGGGGGCGTCAACCCATTAAAGTTCAATGTTATTACTGTAAAAGCATTACTTACTTTGTCCATTTTACCATTTGACTTTCTGTTGACATACCTTACAGTTGTCTATCTTTCTACCCTTTAAGTTACCCTTACTAATAATCTTCATTTCTACACTCTTCTCCAAGGCTCTCACCCTTGTCTTTTCCTTTCAGGTTGTAGCACTTCCTTTAGTATCTCTGTAAATCTGGTCTTTTGGTAGCATAGTTTCTCAGTTTTTGTTTGTCTTGAAGACTTTAAACTCACCTTCATTTTTGAAGGACAGTTTTGCTGGATAAATAATTCCTGGCTGCCAGTTTTTTTTGGTTTTTTGTTTTTTCCTTCCTTTCAGTACCTTAAATACATCATACCACTTTTTCCTTGCCTACATGGTTTCTGATGAGCGATCGGGACTTAGTCTTATTGAGGTTCCCTTGTTTGTGATGCATTGCTTTTCTTGCTGCTTTCAGAATCCTCTTTTTCTCTGGCATTTGTCATTCTGAATAGTAGGTGTCTCAGAATCAGTCAGTTGATTGGCATTCGTTTATTCATTCAGGCAGCATTGAGCAGTCACAATGTCCTAGGCATTGGGACTATGAAGATGAATTCTATATTATGGCATGGTTTTTAAGACCATTGTATGGAGCTGGACCAATCTAAGATCTAGCTTAGCTTTGTCACCTGCCATTATTATTGTTTTAACTTTTTTCCCCCACTAAGATCAAACAAAGTCTGTCTTATAAAAGTTGGATGATTTAGTCCTGAGTCTGATATATATCTTAAAATCAAGGGTATCTTAACTCTAGAAATCAAACTCATTTAGAAACCACCATTTAGAAAGCAAAAAGCTCATGACTGAGAGTTAAGGTGTGGGTGTGTGTGTGTGTGCATGCACACGTGTGTGTATTGGTAGGTGGTGTTTAGGTTAATAGTTCAAGCCAGTGCAAAGGATGAGATTGTTAAGGGAGAGAGTATAGAAATAAGGGGGCCAAAATCTTAGGCGATTAGAAAAGAGGAATATAAGGGGAAATGTGAATATCTTTGCGGGCACAAAGGATCCTACTGGAGGAGTATAATGTATTGATCACAGTTTTGTAGGTAGACAGGAGTGAACTACAGTCCTAAACAAACATGCCTTGGTTTTCCAGAAGAAAAAGGATTATTTCTTCCTCAAAGACAGTTGGTAGAAAGGGAATGGGAAGGTAGAGTAACATTTATGTCCCAAGACCTCAGTGTTCTTAGTAACCTAGGGTTCCAAGTTACCTGTTAAGGTATGAGGGTATAGTATGGTTTTGAGGGAAAATAAAAATGTTTTGGAACAGTGATGCAGGTTATTCAAAGTGGAGTCAATAAGAGATAAAGGATACATTTTGGAACTTGTGTGAGAACATAGTGTGACTTAATTAATATTAGATTCAGATACTCATCTTGGCTCCTTAATCTCTTGAGCCATGCTTGCTGTTATCTCTACCTTTGTCATGACTCCCAGGGATGCCTAGTCATGTTGGGTAAAAAAAGTAAATGTTTAATTCTCAATTGAAGATAATGTTCTAGGGCCATGAAAGTCAGTAAAAGCTGATTGTAGAAGCCAAGTAGCAGATTAAATGGGTCCCCTCTCCCCATTTCAATATATTATTATACAGTGAAGTAGTGTTTTACAAACCCTGAAGTAATATACACACCCTTTTAGTGACAATTAATAGAATCCCAAGGATGACTTAAATTTTATTAGTATAATATTGCTTAACTATGTACAAACATAAATGAAGTATCTTTGTGCTTAGTAGCACTTAACACACTACAAAACAAACACATTTGCATATTAATGACAAAAACCTACAAAACAAATGAAATTCAAATTAGTATTTACTGTGACATGATGCTTTTGTGCAAATGTGATTGCTGCCTGACACCCAGCAAAAGTACTCACAGATCTAGCACAGGCTCAGAATCTGTAATGCCTTACGTCATGATGACTGATTTCTCCGATACCTTTTCTCTATTTAAAACACCACAGGCTGGATATCTTTTTGCCTTCTCTGGGTTTGAATCCATCATCATCGCAATACCCAGCTCTCTGTTTTTCATTACTATATGGCAACACTTGATTATAAAACAAAAGTCATCCAGGTGATCAAGAAGATTCCTTTTGTTTTCCAGGTTAAACAAAATGAAAACACAAAATTTAAATTTTTTTATAACTCGTAAATCCCTAAGCATGCACCCTTGTACTTCTAAGATATTGTCCTAGTGTGTGTTCTACCCAATTCTTAGATCCTACATTTGACTTCTTGGCCATGATTCATAACTTGGGCAGAGAGGAAGAAGCGAAGAACAATGGCAGGCAATCAGAAAGTTGAAAGAATTTAGGGTGGCTGAAGTTGTTTATGCTATATGCAAAGATAACTAAAAAGAAGAATTGAAACTAGGGATGTGAACTAGTACTCCGAAGAGAGATGAGAGAACTAGAAAGAAGTTAAGATTAATATAAAGCTGTGCTATTCAAAGTGTGATCCCTGTACTGGTACCAGTCCACAAGCTTTTTCTTAACAGTACACTGTGAGATAACTTCTGAAATTGAGAGTCATTTGATGGCAATATGATACTGGTACAACACTCAAGTGCATGAACAGTAGACTCCTCTTATTGGATGGAGTGGAGACCAGATTCTTTATTGTCAAACCAACATGGTCCTACTTATGCATGGTAGAGCCACATATTGGTCCATGACAGATTGGAAATTTTGAATTGCCCTTAACCACACACAGCTGGAGAAACACAAGTATAAAGAACATTACAATAAGAGTAAAAGAATGTAAAAGATGTAAAAGCAATCAGAAAGGAATTTTTTAAGATTGCTAGACCTTTAAGGGAGCAAAAACTGTGCCCCCAGTGCTTAACATGGTCCCCAGTGCCCAGAATGCTCTTAAAATGTGTGTCGACCTTCAATGAGTTGTTTTGAGTAATGATGAGATCTTAGATGTGTTTCTATCAATGTAGTGATGAAATGGTGGCATTAAAGTAGAAAGTCTTTGAAATATCAGTTTCTTAGCTGTAGTGATCCCTGTGCTTCTTAAACCAGTCTTTCTATTTCATTATTCCGGTTAAGCAAAAAAGTATCAGCAGGACTTTCTGCACACATAATAAATTGAAATTAAATTTAATCTAATAAATGAAGTCTCAAGCAGTAGGAAAACACCAGAAGATATGAGTGCCAAGCCAAAAAAAGATTCACTTTACATCATATCTTAGAAGATTTTACTGTAGTTTAAAATGTTTTATTGTATTTTCCTTAAATATTTTTAAATGAAATATATGTAAAAGAAAATAAAAATCACTTTTTAAAATCCTACATCTCACAGAAACCAAAGCTAACATTTTTGCATAGGTTTTTCCAGCCTCATAACTGTGTTTTATGTGTATATGTGAGTGTATAATTTTTTATTACGAAAATGAGATGTCAGTCATAAAAATGAAGATAAAAACACAGTTTCTAGATGAGCAGCCTCAATATTTCTAAAGATGTCAGTTCTCTCCTAATCAATCAATAAAGTTTATTGCAATTCCAGTTAGAATCTCAATATTTAAATGAGAAAAATATTTAGAGGAAACTTTTGTACCAACTCCTCCTCCCCATTCCCCCCACATACCATCTCCAAAGTTGAAAGTTAAATGACATACTTGGAAAGCATTAATTAACACATATGACAAAGAGTTGATGTCCTTAATACATAAAAATAATTTGTAAATCAATAAGATAGAAAATACTCCAATATCAAAATCGTTAAAGAACACAGGCAGATTACAGAAGAAGAAACATAAATGGCCAGAAAACATTTAAAAATGTGCTCAAACTCACTAGGAATTTAAAATCAGCCAATTAAAACAATGAGATCAGATTGGAAAAGGTGAAAAAGATTAGTAACATCCAGTGTTGGCAAGGATATAGTAAGAAGACATTCTTCTACATATTTTGTGATAGTGTAAATTTTTTATAAACCTTTCAGGAGGTCAATCTGATATTAGTATTTACCCTTAAGAAGTAACTGGAAAAGTAAGTATGTACTTAAACTATGCGGTGTTACTTATAGTAGTGAGCCATAGAATTGGGAAGCTCCTGAAGTCATTCAGCAAGTGTTTTGTTAAATAAGTTAGATACCACTGTATACTAGACACTTTGCAGTTCTGAGTGTTGAAAAGACCTGTAGTCACAGTTCTATTTTACACCAGTGATAGCATGTTGTATATTGGCATGCAGTACCTATATCCACCTAGGCTGCACTTAGGGGACATGATTAGAAGATGTAGAATATGTGTCTGATGTATTGTCTAGTGTGTGGGTCTGCATTTATGTGCACTGATGTGCCAGAGAAACTCCAAATCTAGCAAACATGGAAGATAATAGGCAAGGGAAATTCTTCCAGAAATGAGTCCTGACAGACTCTACCATTTGGTAAGTGCCTGTCACGCCTGTGCTGGGTATTTTATATGCATTTTATCTAATTTTTACAATAATACAAAATGGCTGTAATTGTTACTATTATTTTCTTTTTATTGCACTTCTATAGTTGAGGCAGCTGAGGCACAAGGACATCAACACTTTCATGCCACTTCCAAGCCGTTAAATGGCATAACCAGGGCTCGTATAGAATTATGTTTAATTCCAAAGCCTTAAAGCCATCCTGCCTCTAAATTTTATGAAATCATCTGTGATGTTGTTGTCCCTCTGCAATTAAATAACCGATTTTTCATAATACATGCCTTTGAAAATCATATGTACAATTTTAAAAAGGAAAAAATACAGACTTTTGCTTTTGGTAAAAAGAGAATTAGAATCAGAAACTTGGATTAAAGATGTATGTTCACCAACAGAGTGACTTGGAAGCATGTCATTTTATATATAAACTGCAATTTTTATTTTTTTAATAAAACATAAATAACAATACATATCATACCTCAGAGCTGCTGAAAATCCAAAAGATCTTATATGCTCATTTTAGTTGTGCTCTAAAAGTCATTACTGTAAATGGTGAACAGAAAACACTGGCTTTCGTTCCATCTTGTATATTAAACATTCTCAACAGGTGAAAATTGGTCCTTGGGGAATAGAGCAAAAAATATCTTCTTCTCCTTATGTATGAAGCACAGTTGAAACATGTTTTGAATGACTTTTTTTTAATGGATTTTTTTTAAAACTTAAATTCTGTCATCTTTTGACACCAATGATTTGGACAGGAGGAGAAAAATGGCACCCAGACTCTCCTATGTAGGCAGAACACTTTCATTGAGTGAAGCCTCTATAATCTGTTTGTATTCTAGGGTGAAAGATAATAAGCACAAATTACAGACCATTTAATTAGTTAATTTATTAAGCTGTTTTCCCCTGTTGTAGTGATTGTAGTGTTTAGTTGTGCTACAGTACTTATATAAATCATTGATGCTTTTCTTTAAGATCTTAGTACTTTAGAAAGAGCAGGAAAAAATTACCCCTCCTTTCATGAAATAGTGGTTTCCTCACGGGCCAATTTTGTTCAACTGTTTACATCTTACAATATTGTATATTCAATATCCATGTATTTAAAGTGATAAAAATGAAGGACTTTTAAGATACAATCTCTGATTTCAGAGAGCGCATTCTTAATTCTTTTTCTTCTTTCTCTCTCTCTCTCTCTCTCTCCCTCTCTCTCTCTCTCTCTTTCTTTCCTTTTATAATGGGGGCTTATTAGGGTAATCGTTTACAATTCTGAGTCTGCAAAAATGACTAAGTCAAGTCATCATCAGAGATGCTTTGACATCAAAAGTCGGCTGCTAGCAGATCTGGGGGTTCTGCCACATGGCAAGGCAAGATGGTGGCCAGTCTTGAGTCCTCTCTCACATGGCAGGGTCAAAATCGTGGCTGTCTTTCTCTGTGTGCTTCTGCTTCCAGTTCTTAGTTTATATAAGACCCCAGAAAGAGAGGGTAGTCTCACCCTGGGTCATGGCTCACTAACATAGTACAATCAAAGGCCCTAAAGTGTTCTAATCAAGCAATCTAATCAAAAAGTCCCTTAATGCAATTAAAAGGCCCCATACCCACAGGAATAGATTAGTTTAAGAACATGATCTTTTCTGGGATTCACAAAACTTCAAACTGTCATACTCTACCTTCTGGATCCCCAAATGACATGTTCTTTCCATATGCAAAATACAATCATTCCATCACAATATTTCAAAAAGCCTTAAATCATTTCAGTAGCAATGCTAAGTACAAAATCACATCAAAATCAGTTCTAGGCATGCAGTCTGTCTTGGGTCAAAAGGCTGTAGACCTGTAAAACTTAGAAAACAAGTTATCTGCTTCCAATATACAAAGGAAGGACAGTCACAGGGTAAATGTTTCCCTAGCCGTAGGGAGAAATTGGAAGGAAAACAGGCCTCATGGGTCCCCAACAGTTCAAAAAACCTGCAGGGCATACTCCATTAGATTGCAAAGTATGAGAGTCATCTATAGAATGATGGTTTCCTCTCCTCAGGGCCTCCTGGGGGTCCATCCCTTCCATAGGCTTGTCCAAAGGCCCTCTTCTCAGTTCCACCCTCATCAAGCATCTGGGTGGTGGCTAAGCTGTAGGCCTCACCCCCCAAGAACACTGGGGTAATGGCCACAGTCTCCCCAATCTCTGGGGCACAGTCTCAATCCCCTTAGTACAGTGGGGTAGCAACCTCATTCTCCCTAATGTCTGGCACACGGGCCCAACCCCCTTAGAACAGTGGAGTGGTAGCCTAACTCACCCTAATCTCCAGGGAATATGCACCACCCTCTCTGTAACCTGGAGTGGCTGAACTCTTCCTGAACAATGGGGTGGAAGGCCTGCCCTTTCCAAGCCCCAGGATATATTCTCCCCCCACATACATGGGTGGGTCTCTCTTGGCCCAAGAAGATGTCTTAAGCACAGACCTCAGTTTCCGTTGTTTTGCTCTTGAAGTTGTTTTTCCTTCCATCTCTCCCTTTCCTGTCCCATTTAGTCCAGGCTGACAGTGGTTTCATTCATATAGTTCGTATAACGAGCAAAGAGCTCTTTGACTTTGCATGCAGTTCACAGGGGTCCACACCATCAAACTGTAAGACTTTCCACATACCCTTTCTGGATAACTGCATTTCCAATCCTGACTTATGAGAAAATGGCTGCCAAGTTCCATGTTCAATTAATTCCTCACATATGGCATTATTCTCTGGGGACTCATTTCCCAGAAGCTCAGAATTTCCCATACCATCAAGTTCTGGTTTCTTTGTGCCCAGGAGTTCAGTTCTCAGCTTACCTCTTCATCTCACATTTTGCTAGAAACTGAAAGGAGAAGCCAGGCTTCATTTTCCACATTTACTTTGGAAATCTCCTCAGCTTAATATCCAAGCTTGTTTCTTTCAAACTTTACCTTTATCTAACATCAGGAGTCAATTTTTGCCAAATTCTCTGCAACTTTAAAACAAGGATCACCTTTCCTCCAGTTCACAAAAACACAATCATCATTTCTGTCCAAAGCCTCTTCGAAAGTATCTTCAGCATCCATAGTTTTACCAAGAGTCTCTTCAAAGCAATCTAGGCCTTTTCTATCAAGCATCTCACTATTCCTCCAGAATGTACCCCTTATATTTATAAAGCTGTTCCAACATTTTTGATAATTGCAAGCAGCAGCACTCCACCTTCTGGGTACCATTTTCTAATATAGTCTGCTAAGGCTGCCAATGCAAAAATTGCCAGAAATGGGTTGGCTTTTGTAATGGGGATTTATTAGGGTAAAAGTTTACAATTCTGAGGCTGCAAAAATGACCAAGTCAAGGCATCATCAGAGATGTTTTCTCACCAAAGGTCAGCTGCTAGCAGTTCCTGGAGTCCTGCTACATGGCAAAGCAAGATGGCAGCCAATCTCTGGAGATCTCTTTCTCACATGACAGGGTCAAAATGGTGGCTCTCCTTCTCTGTGTAAGAGAGTGTTCTTTATGTCCTTTTTTACCAAAAGTTTTCTGTTTTTTTGTTTTTTCAAAAAAAAAAAAAGGTACCAGGGATTGAACCCAGAACCTCGTATATGCAAGGCAAGCACTCAACCACTGAGCTACATCCACTCCACTTAAAAGTATTTTAAAGTGTTGGGATTTACTGTAAACATTAATGCCATAAAGGCGTAATATTTTATAGTAGGTGTCTATTATGTTAAAGAGGAGAAAATTATTCATAGCAGCATTGTTGACAATAGTCAAAAGTTGAAAGCAACCCAAGTGTCCACCAACAGATGAATGGACAGAGACAATGTGGTATGTACATACAACGAAATATTTTCAGCCATAAAAAGGAATGCTATTCTGATGCATGCTTACAACATGGATGAACCTTGAAGACGTCATAATAAGTGAAATAAGCCCCATACAAAAAGACGAATACTCTGTGATTCTGCTTATAGGAAATAAATAGAATAAGCAAATTTGTAGAGTCAGAAATTAAAATGCAGGTTACCAGGGGCTGGGGTAGGGTGGGAAGGTAGAATGGGGAGTTACTGCTAAATGGGTACAGAGTTTCTGTTTGGGGTGATGAAAAGTTTTGATAATGAATGGTGGTGATGGTATATTGTAAATATAATTGGTATCACTGAATTGTACATATATAAGTGGTTAAAATGGGAAATTTTGTGTTGTGTATGTGTTACCACAATACTTTTTAAAGGAGAAAATTAAGGATTAACTATGTATTTTATTTAAAACATGGTACCCTTATAAAAATTTTAGATGTAATCTAGATTGGAATCCCCTCCCCCAAATGTATCCAATCTAATTGTGTATGTGAATTCTGTAATACTGTGGCTCAGATGTCATTTGAAGCCCTGAAGTGTACCTTCATTCATTCTTTTTCACTGCATAGCTACTGAGGACCTGTTACAAAGTACCAAGGCATGGAAAATGAAAAGGTCATCTTCTTTCAATCTTCTTTCAATCTCAATAAGAAGAGAAGTCCAAATCAATGTTTAGCATTCTCTTTGCAGTCAGTTACTAATTATTTCATTCGCTACTTTTGGTGTTGCCTTAGTAAAAACATTGCCCAATTGGTAATATTCTCAGGTTTTTCCTTATTGAAATACAGCATCATTAGAATGATAATCTTTTATCAGTAGTTTTATAAGCATATGTTGTCTCTGCCAAGTTTTTGTGTAAGTCCCCTGAGCCGTGTTTGTTTGTGTTCTAATTCCCTGAAGCCTTTCTTGGATTGTTCCTAGTTACTAAGCCATAGCGTTTTTCTCACGCTTGTTAAGTATCCATGCTTGGGGTGATGGGAAAACTGACTTGATTTATGGTAGTCTCCTTCATACTTAAACAGCTCTTTTGAGTGTACATACACACAAACACTGTCGAAGCAGAGTTATCATGGCAGGAGTGACTTAATCACATATCATTCGAAGTTAAATGTCCCTCATGTCTGTAGAGCCAAATGACAGCAAAGAAGATGTAGTATGTAGAGTAAAGAACTAGGGCAAATTTACTGGAAAGCAATTCATGTGACAACTAAGGGCTTCTCTGTCTTACTCTCTTTTAATTTGGGTCCTGCTCTTCTCCTTCCTCCTTCCCTAATTCAACCCAAAAGGCATAACGTGTGGCTGAACAAAGTAGCTGCCCAGGCAGGGACAGGGGAAATATATGTCCTTGGAGCCCACGTCGGGTGAAGGGGCATTTGCACAGTTTGACTACGGCAGTGGCAGTTGTGAGGTCAACAGGGTATCTCTGTTGGGGGAGACAGAGAACATGGGAGACATGCTTCTCACTATAGGAGAAGAGAGTTACAGATATGAAAAAGGGAGAAAACAAAGGTGAACCTGGTGGCAATGGGTTGGAATCGGAGGCAGCAGGGTGAACTCATTGTTTTCAATATGTATAAATAATGTAAATGTGTGTAAGTGTAAGTGTGTATACAAACACATACATATACACTTACATATGTATTCCCTAGCTCTAACTATAGGGAAGGCCTGGGAACAGTGACATCCTAATAGCAATGAAAACACCTAGCATTCAGACCATGGTTTCTAAATATCCTTCTCTACTAAAAGTAGACAGGACTCTTTGGAAAAATAACCAGTTCTAGAGCTGGGACAGGAAATTTACATCTTGTTGTGCCAGAAAGTAAAAAAGTGCTCAAAGAATGATAGGACCATGACAATAGGAAACTGAAGCCAGCTTGAAGGAATTCTACTGGCCAAATCTGAGATAATCTGAGCCTCAAAATAAATAATGATAGTATTAATAATAATAGTGGGTTAATGTAACCCATTAAATAAAATAGGAATCCATGTGTGCATGCTGATGTAAATAAAATAAACAGGCCAAAGAGAATTCCCTACAGTAAGATATGCCACTAATAAATGTAGAAGGAATGATGGAATTTTAAAAATCACCATTTGGCAGCTATCATAATAATAAATAATAAATAATTCAGCCAAGAACATCAATGGATTGGTCTCAGAATACCTCCCCACAAATAATTACAAAGGAAAAACTAACTCTACTTTGGAGAAACCTGGCAGATACTATCTTGATCAATTGATCAAAATAAACGTCAGTTTGGGACAAATCAAATTTATGCACCGCCCAATAGAATGCAAAGAATAGCTCATAACTTCCGTGGTATTCCTGCCAAAATACATAACCAGAATCTGTTCACGAGGGCACAGCAGACAAACTCAAAATGAGGCTAATACTACAAAACAGTGATGTTCAGAATTTTCTAGGAAAATTTTCCTTGTAATTTTCAAAATTCAAGAAAAGGAAAATCAAATAAAGACTGAGGAAATGTTCTAGATGGAAGGAAATTAAAGAGACTCCACAACTCAATGCCATATAAGATCCTGGTTTAGATCTTTTTGTTATAAAGGATGTTATTGGGACAACTGGTAAAACCTGAATGGAGTATGTGACTTAGATGGTAGTGCTACACCAATGCTAATTTCCTTATTGATGGTTTTATTGCCGTATTCCTTGTTTATAGGAATTATACACCCAAGTATTTACACTAAAGAGGTATTATGTCAGAACCTGCTTACAGATAGATGAGGGGGAAAATGTTCTGTGAATTTGAAATTATTTCAGAATATAGCAAAATGTTCTGTAAGGCATATTCATTACTAGAGAAATTATTTCCTTTCAAAACTATAAAGGCAAGACTCTTGATACAAACCTACAATAGGACAATGAATTTCCTTATTGGATTTTGATACTTATTGGATATAAAAATCCGATATATATATTTTTTATCTTTATAAATAAATAATAAGCTTACAGTGGATCTTTAAAAGAGAACTGCTTATTTTAAAAACACACTTAACACACTCACAGCACACACACTACCAAAAAATAATTTTAAAGCAGCTGATGTAGTTGTATATCTACTCAGATTTCTAGACTTATGGTCTGAAAAAAACAGTTGGACAGGATTTTTGTTTTTTGGGGTTTTTTATGAGGTACTGGGGACTGGGATTGAACCCAGGACCTCGTATGCGGGAAGCCGGTGCTCAACCACTGAGCCACATCGGCTCCCCATGGACAGGATTTAAAAAGCAACATTCTGAAAAGGAGAATATTGGGGTTTGTTGTTTTTGTTGTTCTTTTTGCAAACTAATAAAGAATGTAGGCCCTGGAGCCAGGCTGCCTGCTTTGGAATCCTGGCCACCACTTACAAGATATGAGACCTCAGACAAAGGTTTTGATTTCTCTGGCCCTCACTTTTCTCATTTGTAAATCAGGAAAACAATATTGAATTCACAGGTCTATTGACATGGTAAATGAGATAATATACAAAACGTACTTAGACTGTGGCATAGAGTAAACACTAAATAGACTGCTGTTGTTATTACTTCATGAAAAGTTAAAAGGTGTTCTGGCATGATTATATTGGTTTCCTACTCTATCACCAGGAGTAGAATTACTAGGATGCCATAAAAATTATGACCTCTGTTATTAAACCTGTTCAGATAAGCCCCCAAAATGGGGCTTATTCTAGAAGACAGCAGACAATGCAATGCACTAGAAAGAAATTGGGCTTTGGCGAACTAAGACTCTGGTTAATTACATACTTGCCACTTACAAGCTCTGTGACTTTGGCCTTAGTCTATAAAATGTCTATAACATACAAATAATCCTGGAGATCACCAAGCACTGATTGGTGAATTAAAGGAGATAAGCATCACAAAACATCTAATAAAATGACTGACGGAAAGAATGTCCTCCTAAAAAAAAAGTTTTTTTTCCCTACTTCTTTGAAAGGGCATAAGTAGTTAATTTAGAAGAAGACTTTATAAGATCTGATATAGTAGAGAGCATTTGAGGGCATTTTTCAGAAGTGTGATAAGCTCGTCACTGTTTCTGCAGGGGTTTGAACTGCCACAGATGGGCTTTACTTACTTCAGAAGGAATTTCAGTTGACAAGAAACATGTCATGTATTGTATAATCCTATTCTCAAGAGATACTGGAGAAGGGTAGATAACTATCGTTCTAGAACATCAGGGGTTTCATGCACACCAGCCTTGGAACCAGGGACAAAGGACAGAATACTTCATCCAGTCCCCTGCTTCCCATCTATGTTTAAACAAAAGAATATTGATTTTTTTCTAGCTGTAAAAACGTAAGCCTTTCTTTATCCCACAGGAGGATCCTGTCAGTGCACATTTAAAACATATTTGTACATTTTATTTTAAAGAGAAAGTTTGCTTCCTTTAGACAACGTTTAGTTCATCTAAAATTATTGGGTCTCCGAGACTTTTATAGAACTCAATGAGTATTATCAAAAGATAATTCTGTGAGCCTTCTTCAGCTTTAATTCATTCACTCATTCATGCAACAAATATTTATTAAGTAGTCCCAGTATTCAGACACTCTGCTGTTGGTTATAAAAAGTGAATCAAAGCTGATCCCTCGTGGAACAAGAGTCATAGTCTACTGCTTTTATAACCACTAATGGATTTTATGGGCACTCTGTGCAAAGGTGCATACTTTGAACCATTAAAATTTTTTCTTTTGACTCCAGCCAAAAATAGACACAGAGAGACAAACCCGAGGCTTTCTCCCCATTTGCCTGGACTGTCATACCTAGAGAGTCCCTTCCAAGCAGCATCCCTCCTATGTAGTGAACAGCAGTCTGTGACTTGCCTGAGTGGTGTTCATTGTTGATACTCACGTGAAATTAAACCTCGGCTGGTCGCTGGCTGAGTCTGTTGTGGAAGAAGCTATTTACGGCACCACTTTTAACTCATGGGAAAAGATTTTCCCTTAGAAAAATTATGGCGATACTAACTCTTTCAGCCAACTAGTGGCACAAAGGAAAACTGCTGTTCGGATCTGAGTTGCCAGAGGAAGAAAGCTGCAATCACAGTACATTTCCCTGTTACAAAGAGCATTGGTTTGGCCAGGGAGAGCCGTATGCAGTAAAAAAGTACACCACAAAAGAACTTTCATGGTGAAATGATTCTGTTTGTACCCAGATATGCTAGTAGCGTGTTTATTCAGTGTGGTGCCTCAGGCGTGATAAGACCTGCTTCCTTCAGATGCCCTGGACTGCCATTTGTTTAGCTGGAGAACTTAATGAGTAATGAATGTGCTTGTCTGGCTGATATAAAGTATTTCCACTGCCTGCGGCTGTGTTTATAGAGAGCGGGAGAGAGACCACAGGCAGCAATTTGTCGTCTTAGGTATCGGCAAAGTCTTCTCCTGTAACAACTAGAGGATTTATTTTTAACTGCTTGAGTCAGTGTTTGTCAGATGATTCGGACCATCAAACTGCAGATTGAAGTACCCGGCGCGGGGGAAGCTGGAATGGCAGAGGAAAGGGGGCTGGCTGGGAAAAGGGGTGGGATTTTAGAAGCGTGCCACTGTGGCTCTACCTCCCAATGCAGGAGAGAGTTGAGGGCTTCCAGCAGCATGAGTGTGTTTGCAGGTCAAGCTGGGAACTAAAGGGTAATGGCTGCCTTCTGCTGCTTAACGACTTAATTGCCCGATGATTAGAATATTGTGAGGAGGGATCCAAGGATACAGGGACCAGAGTATTCTGAGCATCGTTCTCTGCTGTTCAGCAAATTGAGCTTTTCTCCTGCTTGATGCTGCCTATCTGGAGAAGCTTCTCACCATGATCGATAGCTCCAAAAAGCAGCATCAGGACTTCCCAGAGATTTTAACTGCTGGGGATTTTGAACCATTAAAAGAAAAGGAATGCCTTGAGGGGAGCAACCAGAAAAGTCTTAAGGAAGGTCAGTCTGCCTGTGGACAGGGGCAAAACTGCCACATTCCTGTTCCTGTCACCCAGGTTGAGCGTGTGTGTCTGCTTACCATGCTGTGTGTCTGCTCGTTCTCTGTCCAGTCATGTACTTTACGGCTTCCAAGTTCTTTGCAATGAACGCTAAATCTGTTCTTGGGAACTGTTACTGAAGATTCATTAATTGAGAGAACCCTAGGGATTTTGCAATAATGGATACAGCAAGGAGCCTTATAAAACCAATCCTCATGTCGTTAAAATCCTTCTAGGTTCATTTTGTATATTTTCTTGTGTTTTCCAATTTTTCTTTTCTTTTCTTTTCTTTTCTTTTTTTTGCCTTCTATGCCCTCCACACACACATACCCCCCCCCTTTTTTTTTAAGGAGAAGCCATTTCCTTTTCAGTGTTAGAACACTGTTTATTTTAGGTTTGCAAACACATGATACCAGGAAAATTCATTTTTCCCAATTAATATATTTGTGGTTTTCATTGTTTAAAATGATTGGTTTAATTAGTTATAATGCACATTGCATAAATTTTTTAATAAAGCAAATATTAAGCTTGAAAATGCTGTCGATTATTGTTAATGACCACTGTACAGGTACCTCACTGATTCTTTTAAGAAAATGGCCAAAGGTAAGGGCATTTCTGTTCTGTCCTAGCATACTAAAAGGTGCACAGCTTGCCTTGTTTTGGCAGCTAGAAATCAAGGGCCATGACTTAAGAAATCCAAGATGCTTAGAGAATAAGTTTTTCCTAAATTGGGGACATGAAGATCACCCCACACACACAATGCTTAATTTAAAAACTGATTTTCTAGACCCTGCATAACTTTTTTCCTTTTATCTGATTTCATCTTCTGCCATCAGCCAACCCCTCATCTCTCCACATGCTCCTTCTCATCTTATAGCGATTCAGAGATTAAATGTAGAGTTATCTGCCTAAGTAGAGCTTCTTCCAGAAGGATAGCCCTTCTTTTTTTCCCCTCAAGTGAATATGAGAATGCGATGATAGATTGTTACAGATTTAAAGAAAATAAGAAACAATAAAAATTGGACTTACTAAAGTTAAGCTACTTTTGGGTATGGGTAGAAAAATCACCTAGATGGAAACAAATGACACACAATGAAGTATAAATAGCTGTTGCTAGGAGCTAAACAATGGAGTTGCCTCTGCTTGTGCACAGCAAGCCTATTGTGAATGTCTTATAAAATCAATACCAGTGGAATTTTTAGGACACATTTCTGAAGCTTTGAGGTATAAGGAGAGCTCATTGAGAAGAACTTAAAATTTAAAAATCATTAATTTAAAATTATCTATGCATAACTTAAGTTCAAGTGTTATGCTCCTATTAATGCCTTAAATTTAAAACAATTTTTTGCTGCTTGAAAAACTGGCAAAGTACTGGAAAATGGGATAGGAAAAATAAAAAGATGTCACAACAGCAGAGCATGATAACAGTAGAAAGCAAGGATTAAAAACATAAAAACAAAGTAGAAGAATTATCAACTGGAATGGCAGAGTTGCAATGATTGCAAAATGTATAGATTCTTTCCCTAAGAGTTCTGACTGGCCTTCAGTTATATGTGTGCAATAGTATAATGTCAAAAGAGCACAAACTCTGCAGTTAGATAGCTGTACTTGGATTCAAATCTCAGCTGCACCATTTACTAGCTTTGTGACCCTGGACTAGTTTACTTCTCTGAACCTTAATTTCCTCCTGTGTACAGTGAGGATAAAAACTACTTCATAGTGTCTTTTATGAGATGCGTGTGTTATTTTTCCTTTCTATTTAAATTTTTAATTTTAAATCTAAATTTATAAAATAGAAGAGTATTCTGGACATTTGATGTAAAATGTAGAAGGAGCTTTCATATTTTCAAACACTCTACAAAAGTGACTGGATAATAAAATTCATCTATCTCACCACAGTTTCATTGAACTTGGGTTTTGCTTTATATCTTAGACTATATTTCCACTCATTTTTTGCTGTATATAGGCTTGGAGTTAAAAATAATGTAGACATCAAGGGTGATCTGTTACCTCAAAATTTAGTGAAGCTGAAAGAAGATTAGATCTGGGTTTAATTAGAATGAAAAAAAATATTGTAGACAGCCACTTTTTTATTTGCAATAGTATGAAAGTAACTTGGTTCCATGTTTAAAATTGAACTCCTGCAATTCAATATGTCAGTTACTGCCTGTACAGAAACACAGATGGTCAGTTCATCAGACTCGGGCCATTGAGACAAGCCACTGATGAGTTCCATCCATATTTGGGTCATAAGTCAATTGTATTTGATAGATGAAAATTGATTGATATGGCAGCAGTTCTTCAGACACCTTTGACATATTTCTGTAAAACTCCTTAGAGTCTAATTAGATCCTATGCTGTTTTGTCAAAAGAGACAAACATATAGATAACTACTAGTAGTAGTTTATACCTCATGTGTTATGAGACACTAAACTACTTACATTTCACAGTATCAGTGTTAAGATTTTCCACTCATTTTTGGCAAAGTTGTTTTATTTTTGTATGTTTGAAAGAGCAACCTCTGAAAATTTTTTTAATGTCTGAATCATAAGTTTTCATATAATGAAGGGAGAATAAATTTTGGGCAGTTCAATTTGTATTACATAAATGCAAACTTGGTATCTTTGGTGTTTCTGACATGTACACTGTCAGGTATTGAAAGTCCACTTTGCTTCTTAAGTGGTTACTTTACTTCTTGCTTACTTTGGGATATTTTGGAACTCTTATTGTTGACAGTGCTAGTTTGTTGAAAATTATTAGTGGGGGGAAAACAGACTTTGTATGTAAAAAAAATTGTAGGTTTTAAGATTTAAATGATAAATTAACCTATTGGAAATTTAAAAGGAGAAAATGTTCTAAGTATAAACCCCTTATGAATATCATATAATAGAGAATTGTTTGGATAATAAAGCTTATACCATCTCACAGTTTTGTTAAGGCTTATATAAACCTTTTGATAAAGACCAACCAATATGTTTAGTTAGGTAATTCATTTATTTTCTGCTTTAGGTGAGAATAGCAATAAATGTCATGAATTCTCCTGATCAAATTCAAGATAGGGAATTTCCTTAGACTAGTTTTCTTTTGTCAAGCAACAATAGGAAATACCGTCTTTCGGCTTGTATACAAAGGCTGAGAACATTTTCTAATTATGTTCAACATGGATGAGATTTAAATTTAATTTTTGGTTCTGCAACTCAAAAAGGGTATTGTAAACTGTTGTTGCTTGACAACTGAAGACTTGATAACTACAAATTTTGAGGAAAAGATCTAGTAAATTTCGATGATTTAATTCAAAGAAGAGGTTTAATATTAATTGTTATAGAGATAAGTGGAATAATACCAATGGTGCTATCTAGCCATATTTCATAGTTAACAAAGGCAAAATAGTAACAAATGGGTTCAAAGAGGAAAAATTGATGTTCAATATAGAGAGCTCCCTATTGGTGAAAATAAGAAACCACAGAAAGAAAAGTTAATTATTTATTAATTACTTTGACTAAAACTATAACTGCTCTAATAACCCCAAAACTCAATGGTTGAACATGAGTAAACTGCATTTCTTGTTTACAACACAGTCCGTTGTAGGTTAGGCACCTGCCCTCCAAGAAGTGATCTGGGTGGGTATATGTGTGTATGAAGGGGGGATGTTCTAGAATTGGGGACCTCATTCTCAATTCTGCCATAGACTGGTTAGTCACGGTTGACAAAGTATGCGAAAGTTTGTGGTAGATTGCATGACAAACAGTGGAGTTGATTAGTATGGTGTAAGGGGACATGTCTATAGTAGATTTATTTTAGAAGAAAATGAACATATCCTGAGTAATCCAACCTGGGAAAAATAGATTAAATAAGTACCTTTACCAAACAACAGAACTCTTTAAAATGATGGGAATCGCCTCATACATACTACCTGCACTATTATGCTAGCCACTAGCCATATGTGGCTGTTTGTTTACATTTAAAACAATTGAAATAAATAAAATTTAAAATACAGTTCCTTGGTCACATAGCCACATTTCAAGTACTCGGTTGCCACATGCGGTTATGGCTACTGTAATTTCCATCGCAGGAAGTTCTACTGGACAGCACTGCTCTACACTTTCCTCCTGCATGCCTTTGCTCACAATATTCCTCTCACCCCATCCTTGTGGGTCCCAGGTCTAGTAAAACCCAATTCCTCTGCCATTTGCTGAAGAAAGTCACTTGATCCCATCAGACAAAATTAATTCCTTCCCTCCTGTATATTTGCAGTGACTTTATCTGCATCTTTTTATGATATTTATCCCATTTTACCTTGTGCCATTGTGCTGTGTATCTGTACTATCTTCACTTCAGTTTTGTATCTTACAGCCAGTGCCCTGCATCCCTACATCCCATAGTAACACTATTATCATACAGCAGTTATTTAAAGAGTATTGTACCTCTGCCTTCGTCAACAGAATATAATAATTTGAACTAGTATATTCAGGCATAATTTATAGTTCAATTATAAATTAATTACAAACCCAAAATATAATGCATTGGTGCCTTTAGGGACTGTTGAGGTATATATGACTGTTTGCCCAAGCACAGAATGATTCCTAGATCATTACTAGATAACTAGAATTTTTATTTATTGTTTGATTTTTGTCATTTACCACTTTTGGCTTCTCCCTTTTCTGATTTACTGCTTCTAATCTTCTTTAAAATTTTAAAAATTAACAAAATGTGATAGTGGAATTCTCATTCTATTGTTGATTCAACTAAAATTTATTGAAGATGGTGGCAGAAACAAACAACAAATAGGTAATTGATATAAATATGAGTGCTACAAAGCCTATTTAAGTAAAGCTCCTGAATTTTGCAACATCTGTTTTGATTTCTGAGTTTCTTTCTTTGCTGCCAACATTCTCCTGAATCGAGGGTGTTGCATAAGTGATGTTTTACTAAATTAATATATATTTAAAAATAAATTACATATAAGTATTAAGGAAACAGTGAAAGATCCCTCTTCCCAGACATGATTCAATGTTTTTAAAGAATGGATGCATGCTACTTTTGAGATGAAATTGCATAATTTTTTATTAGAAATAATTTTTTAGCAGAAAATTAAGTGTTTCTACATAGACCATGCCAGATGTTGTAAATATCTCTAAGCCACTGTATGAAGGAGCTCACAGCCTAAAGAGCAAGAAACTAAATGATAATACAGGAGTTGAGGAAAACACACACACACGTAAAAGAGATAACAGGAGAAAACCATATATGATATAGTCTAAATGAGTGAGGATTACAGACCTGTGTAGCCACCTACCTCCCAAACGGCTCCAGTGAGCCTCTCAGTCTTCCCATGGAGCATATTTCTCCAGGGTTTCCCATCTAAATGGCACTTGTGCTCCCAAGTGGCTCATGCCAGAAACCTAAATGGGACTGATCCTTGACACTGTCCTTGACATCCTGCCCACTTAGAGTATGTCACCAAATGTGTCAGTTCTCCTTCAGAAATATTTCATTTCTCCACAGCACTCTATCACCATGACTGCCCCCCTTGATCAGGTCTCCTTGAGTCACATTACTCAGCTAGAAATAGAACTGCCTAGCCGATCCCTCCCCACCCACTCTAGCCCCCTGCGTTCCATAATCCTCCATTAATCTCAAGAGTGATCATCTTACGATGTAATCTTAATTGTGCCACTGCTTCACACCCTGCAATAAGTTTTCATTGTACTTGGGGTAAAATCCAAAATCCGTGGAGTTAAAGGCCCTGCCTATGTCTCCAGAAGCGTCTTGTGCTTCTCTCTCCCTCCATCACTATTCTCTCTCAGAATATCTCACCCTACCCTACCCATTCCACTCCATTGGCCTGGGTGACTACAGCTCATTCTTTCAATTTCAGTTCAGAAGTCACCTCACAGAGTCCTTTTTGTCCCACTCCTCCTTCCTCAAACTACATTAGACCTTTTATTCTTTTTAGTATTTGTCACAATTATTTTATTAAATGTTTATGTCCTTTTGTAGACCATAGGCTCCTTAAGGGCAGGGGCTTTGTCTGTTTTGTTCACCACTGTGCTCGCAGCTCTTCCCTATGTCGTGTGCTTCTCACTCAGATTTCTAAGTGGGATTGTGTTAGGCATTGACTACTATTTTATAATATCAATATCATAGCAATAATAGATGACATTCTATCATGACATCATTCTAATTTTTATTAAAAGGTTTCGGGGGACGGATGTGGCTCAAATGGTTGGGCATCCATCTCCCATATGGAGAGACCTGGATTTAATCCCCAGGACCTCCCAGTTTAAAAAAAAAGGTTTCAGGAAAAATATAGGTAAGTTTCAACATTGGGTTTTCAAATATTTCCCTATGATAGCTTTTATTAGGGTTTTTTAAACAGACTTCAGAATTGCAAAGAGGATAATCTTATAATTTCTTTGTATCTTCCCAGTGAATTCTTCTTGATGTATATAACTCTTCTATTAGAATTAGAATGTACAGGATTTCTTATAAGATAGAGACAATGTAATCAAAAAGATTGCTGAGGTTATTTGATGGTGGCCAAGACTTTACTCGAATATCAGGAAATATTTATTTTTGTGTGCTAAGATTCTTTTTTCTCTTTTTTAAGAAAAATCATCCTACGGAAATACTACCCAATTTGCCTCATTAATTCTGGCTCTGCCTTTCACTATCTGTGTGATCTTGGATAACTGCTTAATTTCTGTATGAAAATAAATATTGGTACCCACTTTCTAGTGTTGTTGTGAAGATTAAATGAGGTGATACATGTACAGCTCTCATAATGATGTGTGACACACAGTAAGCCCTCAGTGAACATTACAAGGGAAAAAATTCCTGTTTGTCCTACTTAGCCATCTTTGGGGCAAAGTAAAACCAATTTCAAGCTGTCGAAGCTGGTGAATACACAAGAGGCTGGTGATTGTCCAGCCGAATAAAATTTCAGAGGAAATATAACTGTCCAGTCTCTTTCTGTTGGCTAAAATGAATATGAATACATTTCTCATCTAGAGAATTACAGAAGCCATGAGTTTTGGCATGCGTGTTCATCTGCTAGACTTGCACGTTTTCTCGTTTATGTGATTGGAAACAGTGGTCGTGTCAAGCAAGGAGATTGCCTGTCTTGGAGTCTAAATGCCAAAAAAGTATCCAAACATTAGAGTCTTTCTATGTGTACTGTTTTTATAAAACATGCCCTTGTAATAACTGAAGAACGAGTGGCTGTTGTATGTGGCAAGGGGTGATGGTGTGATCCTCCGAGCTGTCCTGGCTACTTGGCATAGTGCCTTCTAAATCATAACACACAGTTGCTATGATATTAGGATAGCACACAAGTTGTAACCATTCTCAGTTGTCTACGTTTTGATGGGCAAATTGTATGCACGTGTATGTTATATATATGTAGGGTGTGTGTATATATATTATGTATATATATGTAGGTGGATATATTTGTATATGGACGTGTACTTCCATCCCATTCTCAAATCTACAAAATGGGAAGAAAAATCAAAATTTTGGCCTGGATTAAGTAACCTCAAAGAGTGTGACGTATGATTACTAGTCTGGGAAAAATTGGAAGTAAACAATATTCCACTGTTTTCCTGTTTCATTGTTAATTGTACTTTTATTCAAAGAGCCTGCTTTAGAAATTTACATAAAGGCATTTCAGAATCTTTCATAGAACTTGCGTTTTCCCATTATATAGAGGGATTAGGAAACAGCTTTAGCCCATTAGCACCTCTAACTATAGCTGCATCCTGAAATTCTAATGCAGTGGTGGAATGGGGAGTTTCTGATTGCCACCAATATTTAAAAAATAGACATTATCTTTGTGAACCATATGGGATAAGAAACCTAGAAGTTGAGGCATAGAACAACATGGTCTTACAAATTAAAGATTGATTGCTTGAGAAGGTAAGCAATTATTTTATTAACCTTTCTGCATTGCTGATGCTCAGGCAGTTGATTGGATTGATTTTGCTTTTGAAGTTCCTTCTATTTGTATTACATTTCTTTTTATCCCATCATGCACTTTATTTGCACTACTTTTTAACCAAGTTAGATTTTTTAAAATGTGTATATGCATGATATCTTTCTGTGTGTCTGCCATGGGCTGATGTTTAATGTTATCCCTGCCATCTGTACTAGACCCCCTGGCTTGAGATCATATTGTAGCAAACACCATGAGGAGAATACTTTAAATTCATTCCAACTTTTGACAAAAAAGAGAAGAGAATTTATGTGAAGGTATGATCAGTTTAAAGAAACATGCTCCATTTTTAGCAGTCTGTTTCTATGGTAACAGAAGAAACAGCCAGCCACAGAGTTATCAAAGCTTCTGTAAATTTCCAAGGCTAAGCGATGAAAACATTGTCTTCCTGACCTCAGGCTGCATACTAACACAGGTAACCTCAGTGTGTTAACCTGGAATAATGGTAATTCTGTTAAGCATTTCAATTTTTTCTCCATTTTTGCTCTTTAGTTCCTAAAAGAAGATAGATGCCGTACTCTACATTGTGACCGACCTCCTTACCGGCAAGGGGTAGTTGTAAAGAATTCCACTTTTTGTACCACCTGCCTCTTCCTGGTACTCTCCCAATCCCAGTGTACTTAATAAAGATGCAAAGATTTTCTCACTTTGAAATATTGAAATAATCATATTTACTAATTAGTCTAAAGCCTTATTTTTTATTCAAACACTAATTTGTGCCATTTTTTTTTCAGTTAATTTGATATTCTCTCCCTTTTTTTAGCTGAAAATAGCCATAATAATAAAAATTCCTGATCAAATGCTATTTACTCTTCCCAGTGTCTGTTAGTTAGATTTATGTGCACACTTTGTAACTCTGCTTTTGTTTCAGACAGGAAGTGGTGATGAAAGTTTGCTTAGTGAGTACAGGTAGCATGGTTCTTACAGAACAAACCAAATGCCTTCTTATTTTTTGCCTCTTTGCATTACATTTTTTTTAAAAAGTCATTTTAAGAAGAGCCTTATTTTATAATTGACAATTTAGATCCCTGAAAATATAACAAAAACTCTGAGATATTTGGTTGCTACTTTTAATCATCTATAAGAATATTTAAGTGCTTTGTCTCTTCTTTAATGCAGCATGAATTTCAAATTAATTGTAGGTAGAGCTGAAAAGAAATTAGCGTCTACCACTTGTTCATGGTTTTCTATACTCCTTTGCCCTTAGCCTTTCCTTTTTAGTTTTCTTTTACCCTTCAAAATGACATTGGGGGAGTGGATGTGGCTCAAGCAGTTGGGCATCCGCCTCCCACATGGGAGGTCCCAGGTTCAGTTCCCAGTGCCTCCTAAAGATGATGAGTAGACACAACATGCAGAAAGAACAAGCAAGACAGACGAGGGAGCCATCTCAGCGGGAATGGGGGTGGGGAGGTGGGGAACGACATTGGATTTTGTCTTCTACTCCTACCACCAACACCAATCAAAAATAACCTCAGGGGGCGGATGTGGCTCAAATGGCTGGGCGTCCGTCTGCCATATGGAGGGACCTGGGTTCTATCCCTGGGACCTCCCAGGAAAATAAAAAAAATATGCTCTGTGTGCCGGTGAGCCGCCAGGCCCCGGGAGCTGTGCAGCAAGATGATGACGTAACAGGAAAGAGACGCAGGGAAGAGACAAGACGAGATGCTCCAAAAGCTCCGAAAATCAGGAGCCGAGGTGGCGCAGACGGCAGAACACCTCTCTTCTACATTGGAGGTCTCCAGGATCGAATCCTGGTAAAGATTGGAGGAGGAGGAGGATGAGAAGAGATGGCAGGAAACAGACACAGAGAATTACCGAGCGAATGGACACAAAAAATAGCAAATGGGGAAGGGGGGGTTTAAAATGGATAAAGTAAATAAATAAATCTTTTGAAAAAATAAAAAATAACCTCAACCCCAAATTCATCAGGATGAAGGGAAATAGTGTTTGTTTTGCCCCATGATAATCACTTGCCCATCAAAAATCCTTTTGGTAATGTATTCTTAAATTTGAAATGGTATTCTGTTTTCTTAGAAAATAGTTACTCAGTTATATACTCTGAAGTATACCATGCAAAATTAAGCAAAACAGATGTGCAAAGCATTGTGGAAGGTTCTAGGAAATATATAAGGATGAAGATTAGTGGGGGGAATCAGCAAAAGCAAATACCTGGAACTTCAGTGTGACAGGGAATATATAATGTAGCTATTCTTGTAGTTACCAAATCATCAAAGATGAAGTCACCACTAATGGTTAATGGAATTACGTGGTGAGAGCGGAGACAGCTATGGGTGGATGGGAAATAAGAAATTTGATTATTGAGAAGTTATTTCCTTAAAGTCTTGTTCTGCTAACTGTTCTTAACTATAATTTTATATATTGAGATTTAGAAAGAACTGCTAAATGTTCTAGTTTTGTATCTTCTTGTCTTTTTCTCTGATAAAAATGATACAGTTCAGAGCTAATGAATGACTTTTTACTCGACTTCTCTTCCCTAGCTCTTGGCATTATTAGTTGGAGCATTCCAGTGATACATAACTATGTTTCTCTTTTCAACATATTCTTACCGCAATGATTATTTCAAACCACCTTCACTCTCAAAACTAACTTCCCCTTCATTCCATGTCACTTTCAGCATATGACCTTGCTTCCTACTTCTCTGAGAAAATAAAAGCCATCATCTGAGAACTCCTTGGACATCCAGACCCAATCTATAAACTTACCTGCATCTGTGACCAACCTCATTGCCCTTGTATCATAACAGAGAAGTGGCTCTTACCAAAGGATGTCCTTCTGTGCTTTGACTTACTGCCTTCACAGGACCTACTGTCTCTAAGCCTCTTGTCCTTTCTCACATTCATATTCATTCATTCTTATTCGTTACTTGGGCTCCATCAGTTATAAACATGCTCAGGTATTTTCCAACTCAAAGTTTCACATCCCTCAAGCTTTCATCTTCTTTCCTAACCTTCTTCATGGGCAACATCTTAAAAGTATTGCTTCTGGAAGACTTGAACCTCTGGGCCATCCATGTGCCAGCTGGGCCCTGAGCCTCAGTGGAGTTGCAGCACCTCCTCTCCAGTTCATTGGACTCACCCAGGATGGCTGATGGGGAGGTGAGGATGGACAACCACCACACCAAGGAACCAAGAAAGCCTACAACTATAAGAAAGTCCCATTCATCAGCCATATGGGATTGAAGTTCCCTCTCAGTTAGAGGTGGAGTGGGAGTCACCATCCCAGAATCCTCAGGATTGGTGAATAAAATATGGACTAGAGTAGACTTACTGGTGTTCTACTGTTGACTTGTGATTCTAGCAATGGAAGAAATTATATCATTGATGTGGAGACAGTGGCCACTGGAGGTGCTGAAGTCAGGGAGAGGGAAAAAGAGGTGTAATATGGGGGCATTTTGAGAACTTGGAATTGACTTGGATGACATTGTGGTGACAGATACAGGTCATTATATATCCTGCCATAGCCTACAGAATTGAGTGGGAGGGAGTGAAAAGTACAATATAAACTATAGTCCATGCTTAGTGGCAACGCTCCAAAATGTATTCATCAATTGCAATGAATATACCACACTAATGAAAAGAGTTGTTAATGTGGGGAAAAGTGGGAGGTCTGGGGAGTGGGGGCATATGGGAATCCCTTATGTTTTATTATGTAACAATTTATGTAATCTAAGTATCTTTAAAAAATAAATAAAAATATATTAAAAAACAAAAGTATTGCTTCTATTAACTACATTCATACTCTGGCTTCTCCTTTACTCCTTAATGTCCTCCAGTCTGACTTCCAGTCATCGTTCCATGAAGGTAGCTCCTCCATGTATTTAAACAGCAGCATTTGACCCAGTTGATCATGTCCTGCCTTCTGGAAATACTCTTAGGCACACCCTCCAGTCTCCTCCTACTTCTTAGGCAGCTACCTTGGACTTCCTTTGTTGGATCTCCATCCCTTATCTAGCCTATAAATGGGCTTTTAATTGTTGGCTTTCCTAATAGCTCAGTCATGGGCTTTTTGCCTTTTTGCCTTTTTTTTCCCCCCTTGCCTTCTCCATCTAATTTCTCTACCTCAGCAAACTCCCATGGCTTCATATACGAATAAGTGACGACTTCTAGATTTCAGGCTCCAGCTAAGACCAACCTTCTGCCTACCTTCTGAAATATGGATCCATAGAGCCAGTTGCCTCTTTGACATCTCATCTTTCTCATCTTGAACATTAAAAATGTTCAAGACTGATCCTTGTAATGGCCAACGTGTTTCCTTTATCTCCATAAATGGTCTATCCAGGTGCTTAAGCCAAGAACCCAGGAGTCAACTTTGTTGACCTTTTCTCTTTCAAACCCAACATCCAATCCTCGCCAATTCCTGTTGATTTCATTCTAAATATATCTTGGATCTGTCCATTACAGCTCTCTGCTGTATTGGAGTTGAAGAAAAAAATCGGGAAGTCCTATGTTCAAGGCTTCTACCTTGAAACATCAGAAAAATTATACCAAATTTATAAGCATTCATGATTTGCTAGAAAAAAATGTAGCCTGAGTTTCTGACAATCACTATAAATATTTCCCCATTCGGTCAGAAACTCATCTCCTGTGGCTGAAAGGAGCAGTCTGGGTGTGTAAATGTCAACTGAAAGAAAGCTAGAGAATAATCTAGGAACTGAATAACATAGTGAACCTAGAGGTGGATGAGAATTGTGGTTAAAAGTTCAAATACGAGAATGTTCTTCTATGAGCTAGAACAAATGTACATCACTGTTTCAAGGTATTAAGACTGTGGAGGTGCATGGGAAAAATACAATTAATGTAACCTATGGATTATAGTGAACAGCAATATTGTAATATTCTTATCAATGTCAAAGAAGTACTCTTATTAATAGGAGGGTATGGAAAAAATATTCCAAATGTACGCTATAGACCATAATTAGTGGTAATAGTCTGATGATGTTATCATATCTGTAACAGGTGTTCCACAACAATGTAATGTGTTGGTGGAGGGGTATTGTATGGGAATTCTGCACATTTGCATGATTGTTTTGTAAGTTCACAACTTCTCTAATAATGTATATTAAAAAAAAACAAAACTCATCCCCATCACCCTACCTAATTCATTAGGTTTTTCTTGGTCTCTTGCTGCCTATTATACCAAATTATCCTATTATTTTGGCATGATATTGCCAGTACTCTTGCAGTAAAATGAGGTAAACTTTGTTTCTGAATTTAAAGTCACCTTAAAATATGACAATGCACACTGTAGGGTGTAAACAGAAAGATGTACTCATTTATCTTGTAAGTGGGAATATAAATTGGTGCAACCTTTTGGATGGCAAAGTGGCCCTATCAGTATTTTAAATGCATATTCCATTATTAGGAATTTAATCTATAGAAGGGTGCTGTGGCAGTTTGGCATTATTTATGAATTCCAAAAATAGATATTGGATTATGTGTGTAAACTGGTCTGTACCTGGGCGTGATTAAATTATGATTAGGGCTTTGATTATGATTTTTAATTATGATTAGGCCACGTCAGTAGGACGTTGAATCCCCGCTCATCAAGGTGGGATAAAACTATACGGCAGAGCAGAAGAGTGAGTTGGAGTTTTAATGCTGAGTTTTGAGCTGGAGCCCAGGAAATGAACACACAGGAGAAGAACACAGAGGAAGTGAGATGGCTCCTTAGACACTACAGAAGCCCCGGGGAGAGAGGCAGAGCCGTTCGCCTGATAGTCTACAGCTGGCCTTGTAGAGCGGGCCCAGAGAGAAACCCAGGAAGCCTGAACCCTGGCAGATGTCAGCAGCTATCTTGCTCTAACAATAGACTTTGGTGAGGAAATAACTTATGCTTTATGGCCTGGTAACTGTAAGCTTCCACCCTAAATAAATACCTTTTATAAAAGCCAACGGATTTCTGGTATTTTGCATCAGCACCCCTTTGGCTGACTAATACAGATGCCAAAATAAATTAGTGGGCATGTTCATTATAGTATGTATTCACAATAGCAGAAGGTCTGGAAACTTAAATGTACATAAATTGTTACAAGCATACAGTGGAATACCATATAGCTATTAAGAATTTTTTTTTTTTAAGATTTATTTTTATTTATTTACTTGATCCATTTTAAACCCACCCCCACCCCCCACCCCCTGCTTGCTGTTTGTGTCTATTTGCTGGGCAATTCTCTGTGTCTGTTTCTTGCCCTCTCTTCTCATCCTTCTCCAGTTTTCACTGGGATTCCATCCTGGGGACCTCCGATGTGGGAGAGCGGAGTTCTCCCACCTGCACCACCTCAATTTCTGGTTTTCAGTGCGTCTCATCTTGGCTCTCCCCTGTGCCTCACTCCTGCTATGTCATCATCTTGCGTTGTGGCTCGGCGGGGTCTGGCAGCCCGCCGCGCGCAGGCCTGGCCTTCTGCACACCTTCTATATATTTTTTTAAATTTTACCAGGAGGTCCTGGGGATCAAACCCAGGTCCCTCCATATGGCAGACGGACGCCCAACCATTTAAGCCACATCCACCCCCTAGAAAGAAATGTTTTAATGATATTTTTAAAAAGCCATTTACAAACTGTATGAATCATATGATCCCATCCCATGTATTTCCTGTGCTTATTTTATATATAATTTTTCTGGAATATACACAAAATATTTTCTGGAGCTATAGGAAATTTAATGGTGGTTACCTTTGGAGATGATTGTGTAACTAGGGTGGGAAGGATTGATTTTTATTTTTTTTTTTTAATACTTTTTTATGTATATGTGTCACTTTCATTTTAACAAATAGCAAATGTTATAAAATGTAGATTTTTTTAAAAATGGAGTTGTTAATGGTACATACAGGATCTATTTCTGAGTCCTAGGTTCAGAAGGAAACCCTTCAGGAGGGAACTTCTTACCCTTTCACTACAAAACAGTCTACAACAAAAAACTATAAATATGTGAACCTTTGTGAAGTTAAATTTTTAAAATCTTTATGGTTTTACATTTTTTTAAAAAATTGGTTATCTTCACCAAAGTAATAATCTAAAAAATAAATAATAATCACCAAAGTAATAATCTAAAGTAATAATAATAGTAACCACCACCTTTTTAATTCTTTATTTTTTAAGAAATAGTAAGAGTTTATCAGTCTTTTGCTCTGTCAGTATAAATTTCTCAAAATGAGGTTGGCTCTTACCTGATTAAACAAATGCAATTCTAAACTTTACCATTAAAAAGCTTCTTGATAAACAGTAAAACCAGAATTGAATGGGGCTCTCAAACTTAACTGTTTTAAGGTGTTCTTCCTGTGTCAAAGCTCAAAGGATAATGTTGGCTTAAATACGTCATGTTTTTATAGAATCCAGGCTCCATTTAATGTTATTTGAACAGTGCTTAATAAATTTTTACCAAAGCAAAAATTCATTCTCTTAAGTACTCAACTGTCTGTCTGAAAAAATAAAACTGAAACCAGGATCTGTTTTTGCCTAATAGTCTAAAGTATTCTTTAGTTCTCCTTCTTTGTTTTTGCCACTGGTTTTCCCAATCTTAGTTGACTGCTCCGATTTTTTCACCTCTCATGACTGTGGTTTATTCTAGTCATTGCCCTGTTCAAATAATATATATTGGATCCTCTCTCCAACCTGCAGACAGCTCCTTATCTCCACGGCTCTCTTCCAACCACCTCCCTGATTCCCTATAGCTGAAATCTAACTAGTTATAATTTCTGAGGCCAAGGCTGCCTGCCATTCTGTTTCCCAGAAAGTGACATTTCTGCCTTGCTTTTGTAATGTACAGTCGTCAAATATCCCCTTGCAACCTCCCTCTGAGCCAGAAGCTTTGTTTTGGCTTGTTCAACTCATGCTAAACTCCTATGTTATTAAAATGCTATGTAATGCATTTTCTTTTCTTCAGAGTGAAAAAAAAACAAAACTTTAATTAGGTCATATTAAGAAAACATTTAAAATATCCTGCTTATAGAAACAATAGAAAATAGTCATATGATCTTTGTTAAAAAAAAATAGCTTAAAATTTTGAAGTGAGATATTGTTATGTGAAAAAAGTTTATATTCTAAGTTTTTTTCATGTTGCAAAGTAATCTTAAAACGCTGTTCTAAAAGCACTTTACATCATTTAATAAGAGAAAGAAACTAAAAGAAGATATTTTTTAAAATCTAAACTATTTGTAGTGTTAAGAACATTTTCAGTTTACCATTATATAAGCTGTGTTTCTTTTGTGGGGCTGATGGTTAAAATTAAATTTTTACCTTTCTTGTGTAAACATATAGCTGATTCAAAAATATCAACATAATATTGTTTTTATTATAACAAGGAATAAGCATTATGTAAATTTTAAAAATTTATGTGCATGTTCTCCTTGCTTATTGAAATGTAAGAGGAAGCCATGACTGTTAGCATAAGACATAATAAGGGACATCATCTTGGAAAAATTCAATAACTAATTAAAATTTTTTGCTCTTAAAAAAATGAATATAAAAAATACATGAAGTGGCCTTTATGTTTTCACATATCTATAATTTCAAGATGATGTTTGCACACAAAGAGATTAGTCTCATTATTTTATGGTTATGATTATAGACTACATAGCGGTATTCCTACTTCCAGGAATTTAAATTAATAAAATAACTGGAAATAAGGAATGAACTTTATGCACAAAATTTCACCACAGCATTATTTATAGTTGAAAAAATTGGAAACAATTTAAGTGGCAAACAGTAGGGGACTACTTAGTAAAACTATGGCATACCCACCCAACAGAATATTTCATGTTGCTATTTATAAAATAAGAATGTGATCCTTGTTGCTCTGGAGAAGCAGAGAATCAAAAATCATGCTTAGAAGAAAGGCAGGAAATATGCCAGTATGGTAACTGTAGTTGTCTGAGTGGTGATTTTCTTTTTAGTTTCTTCCTCCTATTTTTTATATTTCCTTATTTTATGTAATAAACATACACCAATCTCTATTATAGGGGTGAAATGTTGTTTTGTTTTAATAAAAAGATAGCCTTGAACTCAGGCTGATTAAGAAAGATGTGATATAGGCAGCAAGCAAATAGCTCTGCAACCTCACTTATCTCCCTCCATTGCTGGGTCTTCTTTGCTCACTTGTAAATTTTGTCACCTGGAAGTACCCAGCTCTTATGGAATTCTGTGTTTTTGCACAAAGAATATAATTCTAGCTGTACAATATACTTATTTATATCTGCC
>JAQZBX010020911.1:0-32668 GCA_029593785.1 Cabassous unicinctus | reverse complement strand
ACAGGTGAGTTGATTAGGAAGGGCAGGTTAGAATACCCAGGGCATGTAAATATGAATCTTGTCATCCCATGAGCCAAGACAGGGGAGTGTCATATGCACCAGGTGGTGGGGAGGAAAGAAGAAAAGATCAAATGGGGTATTTAGTGGTAATGGGAAATGTTCTTCATTACCTTACAGTAATGGACACAGGACATGGCAATTATCATCAAAAAATATTAAACTGTACCATCTAAAATGTAAACTATACTGTAAACCATTGACAGTGTTTAGTAGCTATGTTTCACTATCTGTATAACAGTTATAACAATTCTACCATCCACACACAAAAAAGGTTTAATATGGGGTGGGAAAGTGGGAGGGAGTTTGGGTATATGGGAAACTCTACTATTCTGAGTGTGACTTTGCTGTGGCCTAAAACTTCTTTGAAAACTAAATGAAAATTTGGGAGACACTGGGGAATGTGAGGGGGAAGATGTCATGGTACACACTGGGCATCCAATAATGCAGTGATAAAAGGAGAAAAAATAATAATAATTTAAAATTTTTCAATGGTTTTTTCCCATTTTCTTTTTTGGAATGTCCCAATCTGTTAATTATATTTTATTTTTAGGTTTTTTTTCTGGAATTTCCTTGTATTTTATCTCTTGCATTTAAGATTTTCACTATTATTTCATTTTCCTATTAATTATATTTGGTTATTACATGGGCTTCATCTTCAAGGAAGGTTTAGGTCACAGAAGGGTTACAATGAGGTCTGCAGAGGATCATTGATGGGGGTGTCTGGGATGGGGGATTCATGGGAGAAAGTTCATCTGCATATACATGAAAATTATATAAAATTGTTCAAATGATCAAGGGAGGGGCCTGGTCATGGTGGTTCGATAGTCACTCCATAAATGAGGGAATACTGAATTCCCAGCAGGGAGAGCTCTGCCACATTCTCCAAGGGAGCAGCAACAGGCCCCTGAGTGCAGGAGCAGTGTCTGGCAACAGAGGATGGCCCACTGTTGGATTCTTGTTATTGATGACTAACCTTATGAGTCTATGCTCTTGTAATTGAAACTTGGCCTACTGTTATGGGGTGCCTAAAGGTTGCCACGTGAGAACCTCCTTGCTGCTCAAATGTGGCCTCTCTCTAAGCCAAACTCAGCATATGAATGCATTACCTTCCTCCCATCATGGGACATGACACCTGGGGATGAGCCTCCCTGGCAACGAGGGACTTATACCAAGTGCCAACTGGAAACATGACTGGAAAAAAAAAACCTTGAATAAAAGGGGTAAAAGGTAAAGATAAATGAGTTCATGTGGCTAAAAGATTTCAAAGAGAGCCGGAAGATCATCCCAGAAGTAACACACACACCTCAGTAGGATCTCATAGAACACCAAAGTGGATGTCACCCCACACAGAGGGACTCCTGAGGGCTCTGGAGATACCCAGGTCCTATATAAGGGGGGATAGCCCCAGAGATTGATGCCTTATCAGTGGGCTCTAATTTGGGATCTGTGCTTCTGAGAGTGACAAATTTGGACTCAAATAACTCCTCTCTGCACATGCTCCATCAGACCCTTCTATTCAAACCTATATGTGAGGCTGGAGATTGTATTTTGCACTTTCCAAGACTGGAGCCTCTGGCCTGCCTATGTGCCAGCTGTGCCTGGAATCTTGAGTGAGCTGCAACTCCTACCTTACAGCTCAATGGACTCACCCAAGTCACCTGGTGAGGGGACGATGATGATGTACAATGGCCATCCCAGGGAATGAAGAGAGCCTACAACTGAAGGCAGGATAATCCCATCCACTGTATCTATGGGTTATAAGCACAATCTCACTGGGAGGTGGAGTGGACATCACCATTCCAGTCCCCTCAGGATTGGGGGAAGAGCTATGGACTAGAGTGGACTTAATCATATTTTTTGTAGACATATTGAGATTCAATCAATGGAAGAAATTATAACAGTGAGGTGAAGCCAGTGGCCACTAGACACTTTCAGGGCACAGAGGGGAATGGCAGTTGTAATACAGCAGCTTTTTCACGACTTGGGGATTGTCCTGAGTGATGTTGTAGTGACAGATATAGGCGATTTTAGAGCAGCATAGACCATGAAGAACTGTGTGGGAGAGAGTGTGGCCTATTATGTGAACTGTGGTCTATGCTTAGTGGCAAAGCCCCAGGATGTGTATATCCATTGCAGGTGATGTGCCACACTAATGAAAGAGGTTTATGTGAGATGTTATGGGAGGTATGGGAGGTGGAGATCATGGGAATCCCTCTAATTTTTGTGTAACATCTATGTAATCTAAGCATCTTTTAAAATATATATGAAAAAATAAAAAAATAAAAAAATAAAGGCACTGAAAATTTAATAGTTAATTAGTCTGAGAAATATCTGGCATCTGCACCCTCTGAGGTTTTCTGCAAACATTGCACTATCTCACAATCACATTTCTATTCTTGTCAGCCCTCATTCTTAGAAATTTCTGGGATTCCAGTACTATTTAGTAGGGTCACTGTACTAATGTTGCTCATTCTGGTGATGTTATTGCCATAGCCAATGCTGTAATGTGAATTTTGACATTACCTTCCTGACACCAACAGGTTTCATCTTGGCATTGCTCTCTTTAGCTGCCCCAAGATTGGAGAAAGTGAATGTAGAACTAGAAGCAGGAGACCTGAGTCTGTGTTTGGGACCCAGGAGGGGTACAGTAAAGCAGCCTCCTCAGAGGTTCAACACTGGAGACCATGGGAAGGAGGGAAGGGCAGAGGGAATAGGACCAGGAAGTCCCCTCTCTCTGCCCTCACTCCTCTGCTTCACCAGATCCCAGGTCCCTTGCTTTTATCTGCCCTGCCCACCTGGCCAACCCCTGCCTGGGGAGGTACACCATAGTGGGGCATCTGTGACTTTATACTTGTCCCCAAACCACGTGACTCCCCAGCCTGAATCCCTGTCTTGCAGGCCTTGCTGGCCAGGAGCACTGCCCCCTCCATCTTAACTGTACTCATTCATGCCTAGTCTGGAGACACCCACAGTTTACAGGTGAATTCCCTGGGCAGAAGCATCACACTGACTTTTGCGAACAGGACACCTCTCCACACCTCTGTCCCCAGCTGTTTGAGTTTGCAAAGAACAGCCAGTGCAAAATACCAGAAACAGGTTGGCTTTTATTTGAATTTATTTGGGTTAAAGCTTACAGTACTGAGGCTGTGAAAATGTCCAAATCAAGGCATCATCAAAAATGTTGTCTTAACAAGTGTCAGCTGCTGCAGGAATCCTGCCAAGGCAAAATGTTGGGCCTGCCTGTCTCTCTCTGTGATCTCCTCCAAACTCACTTTCTCCCTGAGCTCATCAGGTGCCATCAAATACAATTGCTCACATCTCTCCCTTCCCTTCTGGCCTGGATGTCTTCAGCTTCAAGCTGCTCCATGAATCCAGCCTCTGGTCTATCCCTCAGCCACTCAGGGTGTCTACATCTCTCCACAGCTGTAGGAAATCCTGGAGCCCTCTCCCACATGGCAGGACTCTTTCTCTGTGTGTTCCATGTATGTAGGACTTCAGTACAATGATTGTAGTCCATCCTGGTGCCTGAAACCTAATCAGAGGCCCTTAACTAAACTGAAGCATTCTAACAAAAAGTGACCTAATCAAAATTCCCTTATCTGAATCTAACCAAACTGTAATACATAAAAAAGGTTTACACACATAGCAATGGGTTAATAAGAGCATACATTTCCAGGGTCCACACAAGACTCAAACGAGGGCATTAACACAGGGATCAGGGATCAGGGATCAGGAGAGGTCTCCTAAGTCCAGGAGAAATGGGAACACATAAAGCAGTGGCTGTACTTTGGGTGTGGCCATCATTGAGCAAGTTGGGGTGTTGGCCACCATTGCACTTGTCCCCAGAATCGTTCCAAGATGAACTCAATATACTGTGCTTTCTCCACCAAATCTTAGCTCCAATATCAGGTGTATAACTCAGAGAGGTGTGCCATTATTCCCATCCCCAGAGCCAGAGAGCACAGATTTTGCCTGGGGTTGGGGGGACAAGAAGCAGGCTGTAAAACTGAAAGCCCCTAATTTCTTCTACAACGAACTGATTACATTTACAACAGAATGGAGAAATTCAATGCTAAGTGTGCTCTCAAAAGCAGTGGAGATCATAGAGGGCCTGAGATTTAATTCATCTCAGTCCTTCAGGAAGAATTGAAATAAATGCATTTACAGCTGAGTAAAAACTAATAAGCTTTGTTGGCACAACTCACTTTAAAAGAAATATAAGAATATTTTTCAGGCAGAAAGAAAATAATCTCAGAAGTTTCAAGATTCAGGGTGGTTTGGAGAACAATATCTGTTAATTAAATTCATATATCTAAATGATTATTGAATGGATAAAGTAATAATGATATCTGTGGCCGAGGACAACAATAAAGTGCAAAAATACACCCTAAAATAATATATAGCATAAGACAGGTAACTGGATATGTAGCAGTTCGATATCATTATGAATTCCAAAAATAGATATTGGATTATGCTTGTAAACTTTTCTGTTAATTTGGGCATGATTAACTGATGACAAGGGTATAACTGTGCCATAGTTGGTAGGGCGTTGAGCCCTGCCCCTTGGTGGTTGGGGGTCACAAACATAAAAAGACATGGCATAGGACAGAGCTGAAGTAGTTTCTGATGTTGGAGTTCTGATGAGGAAGGACAGAAGGACCAGGGGAAAAGAGACAAGCCATTCACCTGACAATTTACGCTGGCCTTGTGGAGATAGGCATAGCTTAGAAAGCCTCATAGTCTACAGCTGACCTTGTGGAGGAAACAAGGGAGCTGAGCCCAGTGAGAAATGCAGCCCTGGGAAGAGAGGAAGCCAAGAAGCCTGAACCCTGGCAAGTGTCGGCAGCTGTCTTGCTCCAAGACAGGGTAAAAGACTTCGGTGAAGGAAGAAATTTATGCTTTATGGCTTGGTAATGGTAAGCTTCTATCCCAAATAAACACACTTTATAAAGACCAACAGATTTCTGGTATTTTGCATCAGCACCCCTTTGGCTGACTAATACAGGATATAAAATGTTTAAAAATACATTATTTTGCAAGTCAATAAGAAATAATAAGTGCATATTTGGAAAGGCAAGCAAAAGTGTTATAATTTCCCCGGTAAACTTTAAAGAGTATTAAATAGTGCATCTCATCTAAATCAATAAAAGGAAAAAAAAATAGTCAGTCCAAAACAAAGTATCCAGAATTTCCTGGGTTGCCATTTTTGCCTTTGTCCTGGGGCCACTTTACTCATACAACTTTGGAAGCTGCACCTTTCTTATCCTTCAGAAGCCTGAGGGTTCCAGGGTTAACTTATGGGGTATTGCTTTGTCCCCATCATATATCAAGTGCTGTATCATTTCCCAATTTCCTAGTTATGAAGTCACCAAACTGGATGTGATGCTCATTTGAAGCAAGAAGAGCCATGGATGACAGAACGAATAAAGAGGAGATATTGTTGTGCTTTCCAAATTGGACGCTTAGATGATTGATATTGGATCTTTCCTCTTTTCTAATGAAGACATTCAATGCTATAAAGTTCCCTCTAAGAACTGCTTTTGCTGCACCCCACAAACTATGAAGATGCATAGGACATTAAGAAGCACAAACAGCCACATAACAAAAGGCTTGTTAGTGAAGATATATCCACTTCTACAGCAAGACAGACTTAAGATGAAGGCACACAATGTAAGAAAGTTGGGAAAATATTTTCCCTGACCACAAGCATTGCTTCCTCAAAATGACACTTCTATGAATGTAACTTCACTTTGAAGGAATTTGCATCATGCTTACCTAAGCATGAGGGAATCTATGTAAGGAAAAAAAGCGAAGACAATGAGTTTTGGCAGTTTGCTCCACTTGGTAGTCCTCCCCTTTAAGTGTAATGGAAGTGATATTTTCTTGGAAATTCCACCTCATGAGATACCTGAGAATTAATCCTTCAGAGAAACCATTTGGGATTTCATGAATTTGGGAAATCTAGGGTCACACCAAAGAAACATGCAGGAGTAAAACCCTAAGTATGTAAGGAATATTGGAAATCCTTCAGCCAGGCATTAAATCTCTTTGAGCATGAAATATTCATACACTAGTTAGTATTGTAATGAACATGGGTATGCTTCCATCTGAAACAAAACCTCATGGAAAATGAGAAAATTCAAACTAGAGAGAAACCATATGGATGTCCTGAATGTAGTCTGCTCTTTAGTCATTTTTCACCCCTCATTTTAAATGCCATACAGGGGAAAAAGCATAGAAATGTAATACATGTGGGAAAGCTTTCAACCTGAAAGAAAACCTGTTTATTCATGAGAAAATTCTTACTGAAGAGAAATCATATATGTGTGGGAAAACTTTAATTCAAATGTGAAATCTCAAATACAAGAGATTTGCTATTGCAAAGAAACCCTATGCATGTAAGGCATGTGAAAAAACCTTTAGGTACAAATCATATCTCACAGAACATGAAAAAACTCATAGTGAACAGAAACAAAATGAATGTAAAGAATGCAGAAAAGTCTTCAGGCACAAGCCATACTTCATTAAACATCAGAGCATTCATTCTGGAGAAAAACACTATATATGCAATGAATGTGGAAAAGCCTTTAACCAAAAGGAAAACCTCCTTAACCATATGAGAATACATACTGGAGAGAAACCATATGAATGTGATAGATGTGATAAAGCTTTCATTCAGAAATCAAACCTCATTACACACCAGAGATGACAAACTGGAGAGAAGCCCTATATCTGTAAGGAATGAAGGAAAGCCTTCAGTAGCAGATCATATCTCACTGACCATGAGAAAATTCATAGTGGAGCAAAACCCTATATATTTAAGGAATGTGGAATAGCCTTTAGCCAGAGGCAGTATTTCATTAAACAATACAACATTCATACTGGAGAGAATCACTGTGAATATAATGAATGTGAATCTCCAAAGAAATTCCACCTCCACTCGGTGCAACTTGTTGCCAATCTTTTTTTTTTAATTTTTTTTTATTGTGGGTAAAAATCAATTTTTTCACAATACATACCAATATTTGTAAAATGATATCTAAATATATAGGCATATATGTGAATTTGCTTACATAAATATCGTTTTTTACATATATATATTTTAAAAGGTGCTTAGATTACCCAAATATTACACAGAAATTATAGGGATTCCCATGTTCCCCACCACCCACACCCCCACAACATCCCACACAAACATCCTTCATCAGTGTTGCACATCACCTGCAATGGATATACATGTCTTGGGGCCTTGCCACCAAGTATAGACCACAGTTCACATCATAGACCACACTTTCCCACACAGTTTTTTCCCACCATTTGCATGGTATATGCTGATGTAAAATGGTCTATATCTGTCACCTCAACACTACTCAGGACAACCCCTAAGTCCCAAAAAATCCCCTGTATTTCAACTTCCATTCCCCTCCCTGCCTGGAAAACTTACAGTGGCCACTGGCTCCACCTCACTGTTATAATTTCTTCCATTGCTTGAATCACAATATGTGTACAACAGAATACCATTGAGTCCATTCTAGTCCATAGTTCTTCCCCCAATCCTGAGGGGACTGGGATGGTGATGTCCACTCCAACACCAAGTGAGAGAGGGCTTATATCCCATGGATAAGGTGGATGGGATTATACTGCCTACAGGTGTAGGCCCTCTCCATTCCCTGGGATGGCCAATTGCCCATCGTTGTCTCCTCACCTGGTGACTTGGAGGAGTCCATTGAGCTGTAGGGTAGGAGTTGCAGCTCCACCGAGATTCCAGGTGCACCTGGCACATAGGTAGGCCAGAGGCTCCAGTCTCTGGATGTACACCTACAAACTCCAGCATCACATATAGGTTTGAATAGAAGGGACTGATGGACCTTGTGCAGGGAGGACTTATTTGAGTCCAAGTAGAGCCCACTAATAAGGCATCAATCTCTGGGGCTATCCCCCATTATATAGGACCTGGGTGTCTCCAGATTCCTCAGGAGCCCCTCTGTGTGGAGTGATATCCACTTTGGTGTTCTATGAGATCCAACTGAGGTGTACATACGCGTTACCTCTAGGGTGACCTCCCGACTCTCTTTGAAGTCTCTTAGCCACATGAACTCATTTCTCTTTACCTGTTCCCCCTTTTATTCAAGGTCTTTTTCCAATCCTGTTGCCAGTTGGCACTTGGTATTAACCCCTCATTGCCAGGGCGGCTCATCCACAGGAGTCATGTCCCACATTTGGGGGAAGGTAATGCATTCATATGCTGAGTTTGGCTTAGAGAGAGGCCACATTTGAGCAACAAGGAGCTTCTCAGATGGTAACCCTTAGGCACCCCATAAGAGTGGGCTAATTTTCAATTACAACAGCAAAGACTCATAAGGCTAGTCATCAATAATATGAACCCATCAGTGGGCCATCCTATTTTGCCAGACACTGCCCCTGAATTCAGGAGACTGTTGCTGCTCCCTTGGAGAATGTGGCAGAGCTCTCCAGGCTGGGAATACAGATTCCCTCATTTATTGAGTGACTGTCTACCCACCGTGACCATGTCCCATCCTTTGATCATTTGAACAATTTTATATATCTTTCATGTATATTCAGATAAACTTACTCCCATGAATCCCCCATCCCAGACACCCACCACAAATGAACCTCTGCAGCCCCCATTGTAACCCTTCTGGGATCTAAACCTTCCTTGAACATGAAGCCCATATAATAACCATATAAAATTAATAGGAAAAAGAAATAATAATGATAAGCTTAAATGCAAGAGATAAGTACAAGGAAAGTCAGAAGAAAGAAAAAAATTAAACTAAAAATAAAATATAATTAGCAGATTGGGACATTAAAAATGGGAAAATTATAAAAAAAATTCCTTTTTCAAAAAATTTTCTTTTTTTCTTTTATCACTGTATTATCGTATGTCCAGTGTACCATGACACTTTCCCCCTCTCATTCCCCATTTTCTCCCAAATTTTAATTTAATTTTCAAAGAAGTTTTAGGTCACAGCTAAGTCACCCACGGAATACTAGAGACTCCCACATACCCAAACTCCCCCCTTTCCCTATTCCATATTAAAACCTTTTTTCTATTTTATGGTTGTTAGCATTGTTATAACTGTTAAACAGATAGTAAAATATAACAACTAAACATTGTCAATGATTTACAGTACAGTTTAAAATTTAGATGGTACAGTTTAATAATTTTTGATGATATTTACCATGTCCTGTGTTCATTATTGTAAGGTAATGAAGAACCTTTCCCATGACCACTAAATACCCCATTTGATCTTATCTGCTCCTTCCTCCCCACCCTGCTGGGGTGTATGACACTCCCTTGTCTTGACACGTGGAATGACAAGATTCATAGTTACATGCCCTGGTATTCCAACCTGACCTTCCTAATCTACCCACCTGTCAACCCTGCACCACCAAACCCAGTAATATCACTACCCATCTGTCCTATCCATCAATATGCAACTATACTCTATCCCTTTATCATTATGTCCATATGGGTGATGGCTCACAGCCTACTGTTCTCTTTCTCTCCCTTCTTAACCTTTCAGACTATGTTTCTCAGAGACTGTTCACTTTCCTCAGCTCAAATCAGTGAGGTCATATACTGGTTATCGTTCAATGCTTGACTTGCTTCACTCAACATAAGGTCTTCAAGATTTATCCATGTTATTCCATGTGTTAACACTTTATTCCTTCTTAGAGCTGAGTAATATTCCATTGTATGTACGTACCACATTTTACTTATCCATTCATCTGTTGATGGGCACCGGGGCTGATTCCAACTTTTGGCAATGGTGAACAATGCTGCTATGAACATTGGTGGGCATATATCTCTTTGTGTCTTTGTTTTCAATTCTTCTGGGTATATACCCAGCAGTGGAATTGCTGGATCATACAGAAGATCTATTGTTAGTTTTCTGAGGAACCGCCAAACTGTCTCCACAAGTGGCTGGACCATTCCACAATCCCTCCAGCAGGGGATGAGGGTTCCTATTCCTCCACATCCACTCCAACACTTACAGACTGCTGTTCTTTTAATAGCTGCCATTCTGATGGGTGTAAGATGGTATCTCATTGTAGTTTGGATTTGTATTTCCCTGATAGCAAGTGATGTTGAGCATTTTTTTCATGTGCTTTTTAGCCATTTGTATTTCTTCCTTGGAGAAGTGTCTTTTCGGGACACTTGCCAATTTTTTAAATGGGTTGTTTGTCTTTTTATTTTCAAGCTGTAGGATTTCTTCATATATGCAGGATATTAGACTCTTATCAGATATACGGCTGCCAAATATTTTCTCCCATTGGGTAGGCTGCCTTTTTATTTTCTTAATAACGTCCTTTGACATGCAAAAGTTTTTAATTTTGAGGAGATCCCATTTATCTATTTTTTCTCTTGCTGCTCGTGCTTTGGCTGTGAAGTTCATGAAACCATTTCCTATTACAAGGTCCTGTAGATGATTTCCTACATTGAATTCCAAGGTCTTTATGGTTTTGGCTCTTATATTTAGATCTTTGATCCATCTAGAGTTGATTTTTGTATAAGATGTGAGATGATATTCTTCTCTCATTCTTTTGGATATGGATATCCAGTTCTCCAAGCACCACTTGTTAAAAAGGCCATTCTCAAATAACTGAGTGGGCTTGGTAGTCTTGTTGAATATCAGATGACTGTATATGTGAGGATCTATATCAGAACTCTCAGTTCAATTCCATTGGTCAGTAGGTCTATTCTTGTGCCAATACCATGCAGTTTTGATCACTGTAGTTTTGTAATATGTTTTAAAGTCTGGTAATGTGATACTTCAAACTTCATTTTTCTTTTTCAATATGTCTCTGGCAATTCAGGCCCTCTTGCATTTCCAAATATATTTTGTGGTTAGTTTTCCAGTTCCTTAAAAAATATAGAGTTTATTTTTATTGGAATTATATTAAATCTGTAGATTAGTTTGTGTAGTATAGACATCTAGATGATGTTTGTCTTCCCATCCATGAACAGGGAATATTCTTCCATTTATTTAAGTCTTCTTTGATTTCCTTTAGCAGAGTTGTGTAGTTTTCTGTATATAAGTCCTTTACATCCTTAGTTAAATTAATCCTAGGTATTTGATTCTTTTAAGGAAGTGGCTGTGACTGTACAATTCAGGATGTATTTCTCCTCTTGGTAAAGAGCAATTTCAGTTTGTTCTGAGATCTGCTCCTCCCACATCTTCTTCCAGACTCATCTGTGTTCAATTTGCTACCACTAATTTATGCATCAGAACACAAGATTTCTCTTAGTTTATGTAAAGATGGGCTTTCCACTTATTTCAAATTATCCTGATTGTTTTCACTCATTCTTCAAACCATTACCTTCTGGGTAAGCATTTTAAAAATTGCCATTGTCAAAATAATGCTGCCCAATATTGTAGCATTTTCTTATGTCACCCCAACCATTGATATTTTTCAGTTTCTTCACCTGATTCTGATGTGGATTCCAGATTAACAGCCACTGAACTACAGTGGCCTGCTTTCTACTTCACTCCAATTTTCCTTATTATTTAAAATCAGAAATGGTTCTTTCATAATTAGATGATATACTTCTAATCTCAAGTATTTTAAGAGGTTAGAAAATTTATTTATATTCTTAAGTTCTACTCCAATATTTTTCTCATATGTTATAGGCTGTGGAATGCATGAAACTACAGAATGCATGTATTTACAAACAGAAATATGTACGCAAAAGAATCTTCCAATGCAGAAAATTCTGAGGAAGGAGGAATGGGGGTTGAGGCTAGAGAAGGAATTTTGCTGTTTGCCATAACAGACATAAAGTAATTTTATACTCTATGCATGGATAATTTGGTTATAATTTAAAAGAAATTATGAAAATAGTACACAATGAAATCATACAAAGTGTTTGATTTGAAGATATTGATTTGTATTTGCAACATTACTGGGAGGGGGCTCTTCCCATCACCCTTTGCAAATACAGTCACCCATAAAGGAAAAGTGCTCACTCCCGTCAGCTCCCTCCCCAACTGCCAGGACAGGTGGAGGCCTCCCTCAGCAAGAGTGAGCATGGAGCATGAGGAACATGGATGCAACCATGTGAAGGCCACACTTCTTTCTACACGTGTCTGATTAGAGGGCTGTTAGCACCACAGGAGAAGACGGACTTCCAGCTGCTTACTCCCCAGTGAAGACCCGCTAGAGTGACTCACATCACATGCTGGGGCTGTAAGTGCTGAGCAGGGATTTCTCCCTGCCCTCCTTTGTGGATCCAGAACCTATGATGATAGTTTTCATTGGGGCTTTTAGAGTTTTGTTCCCAAACTGGACATTCTCTCTCTGACTTGGGGGAACTGCAGTGAACACGTGTTACATTCCAGTTGCTTCAGTTGTTCATCAGCTTCTTCCCATCCAACCCCTCCATTCTCTTCTGGGATTGAAGAGGTGTGCATCATTTTCAACACTGTTAAAAATGTGTTGAAGATTTAATATTTAATGAGTCTGGGAAAAATCTGGCCTCTGCACACTCTGTGGATTTCTGCAAACATTGCACTCTTTCACAACCTCACTTCTATTCTTGTCAGCCCTAGGTCCCAGGACTTCCTGCGATTTCCATACTATATATTAGGGTCACTGGACTAAAGTTGCTAATTCTGGTGATGTTATTGCTCTAGCCATTGCTGTAATGTGAATTTCGGCATTTCCTTCCTTACACCAACAGGTTTCATTTTGGCATTGCTCTTTCTTTAGCTGCCCAAGATTGGAGAACGTGAATGTAGAATTGGAAGCAGGATACCTGAGATACCTGAGTCTGTGCCTGAAACCCAGGAGGGGTACAGTAAGAGCAGCCTCCCCAGAGGGTCAAGGCTGGAAGCCAAGGGATGGAGGGAAGATCAAAAGGAGCAGATGCAGGATGTCTCCTCTCTCTGTCCTCCTCTGTTGCACCAGATCCCAGGTCCCATGCATTTATCAGACCCTGCCCACCTGGCCAACCCCTGCCTGAGGCAGGCACATCATACCTGGGCATCTGTGACTTAATACTAGCCCCAAACCATGTGACTCTCCGGCCAGACTCCCTGTACTGCAGGCCTTGCTGGGCAAGAGCACTTCCCCCTCTGTCTTACCAGTTCTCATTCCCACCTAGTCTGGAGACACTCACAGATTACAGGTGAATTCACTGGGCAGCATGAACCTGCTATTTGGGAATAGGAAGGCTCTCCTTCCCTGTGTCCCAAGCTGTTTGAGTTTGACAAGTGCTGCCAATGCAAATACCACAAATAAGTTGGATTTTATTGGAATTTATTAGGGTTAAACCTTACAGTTCTGAGGCTGTGAAATGTCCAAATCAAGGTATCATAAAAAATGCTGTCTTAACAAGGGTCAGCTGCTGAACTCCTGCCATGCAAAATGTTGGGCCTGCCTGTCTCTCTCTGCCTTCTCCTCCAAACTCTCTTTCTCCCCGAGCTCAGCAGTGGGCCATCAGACACAATTACTTACACCTCTCCCTTCTCCTCTGTCCTGGATGTCTTCAGCTTCATGCTGCTCCATAACTCCAGCCTCTGGCCTCTCCCTCAGCCTCTCAGGGTTTCTGTGCCTCTCCTCAGCTGTAGGAGATCCTGGAGCCCTCTGCCACATGGCAGGGTAAACATGGCAGCACTCTTTCTCTGTGTGTTCCATGTATGTAGGACCTCAGCACAATGATTGGGGTACACCATGGTGCCTGAAATCTAAGCAGAGGCCCTTAACTAAAGTAAATCAATCTAACAAAAATTGACCTAATCGAAAGGTCCATTTTCTGAATCTAACCACAATGTCCTACATACACAAGGCTTACACACACAGCAATGGGTGAATAAGAGCATATTCTTCTGGAGTGCACAAGACTCAACCGAGGGCATTAACCCAGAGCACAAGGGTCAGGAGGGGTCTCCTCAGTCCGGGAGAAATGGGAACTATTGATGCAGTGGCTGTACTTTGGGTGTGGCCATCATTGAGCAAAAAGGGGTGCTGGCCACCATTGTACTGGTCCCTAGAATGGTCCCAAGAACAACTCAATATGCTGTGCTTTCTCCTCCATATCTTAGCTCAAAAATCATGTGTGTAACTCAGAGAGGTGTGCAATAATTCACATCCCCAGAGCCAGAGCTCACAGATTTTGCCTGGGGGGTGTTGGGACAGGAATCAGGCTGTAAAACGTAAAGCCCCTAATTTGTTCTCCAAAGAACAGATTACATTTACAACAGAATGAAGAAATTCAACCCTAAGGGTGCTCTCAAAATCAGGGGACATAGCAGAGGGCCTGAGATTTAATTCATCTCAATCCTTCAGGAAGAATTGAAATAAATTCTTTTTCAGATGAGTAAAAACTAATAAAATTGGCTAGCAGCAACTCACTTTAAAAGAAATGTAAAAGAATATTCTTCAGGCAGAAAGAAAATAATCTCAGAAAGTTCAATATTCAGGATGGATTGAAAAACAATATCTGTTAATTAAAGTCATATATCTGAATGACTATTGAATGGGTAAAGTAATAATGATATCTGTGACTAGGACATCAATAAAGTGTTAAAATGAACCATAAAATAATATATATCATAAGATGGGTAAATGGATATGTAGCAGTTTGATATCGTTATGAATTCCAAAAATAGATATGGGATTATGCTTGGAAACTGGTCTGATAATCTGGGCATGTTTAAGTTAAGATAAGGGGTGTGGGCCACAGTTTGTAGGGCTTTGAGTCCCGCCCCTTGGTGGGTGGGGGTCTCAAACATAAAAAGACATGGCAAAGGACAGAGTTAGAGTAGTTTTTGATGTTGGAGTTCTGATGAGCAAGGACAGAATGCCCCGTGGAAGAGAGACAAGCCATTTACCTGACAGTTCACAGTTGGCCTTGTGGAGAGAGGCAAAGCTTAGAGATCCTCAGAGTCTACAGCTGACTATGTGGAAGAAACAGAGGAGCTGATCATACAGAGAAACACAGCCTTGGGAAGAGAGGAACCCAAGAAGCCTGAACCCAGGCAAATGTCGGAAGTTTTCTTGCTCCAAGACGGGGTAATAGACTTTGGAGAAGGAAGAAACTTAAACTTTATGGCCTGGTAAATGTAAGCTTCTAACCCAAAAAATACCCTTTATAAAGACCACCAGATTTCTGGTATTTTGCATCAGCACACACTTCCCTGACTAATACAGGATATAAAATGTTTTAAAATACATTATTTGGAAAGTCAATAACAATAAGGGCAGATTTGGAAAGGCAATCAAAAGTGTTATAATTTCCTAAATAAACTTTAAAGAATATTAAATAGTGCATATCATCCAAACACACAGAAGAAGAAAAAAGTGAACAAAAATAGTCAGTCCAAGACAAAATATTCAGGATTTCCTGGGATGCCATTTTGGACTTTGTTCCGGGTCCACCTTACTTGTGCAACTTTGGAAACTTCACCTTTCTTATCCTTCAGAAGCCTGAGGGTTCCAGGTTTGATTGTGCTGTGCTGTTTTGTTCCCATCATAAATCAAGTGCTGTATCATGTCCCCATTTCCTGGTTATGAAGTCACCAATCCAGATGTGGTCCTCATTTGAAGCAAGAAGAGCCATGAGTGATACGACAAATAAAAAGGAGATATTGTTGTGCTTCCCAAATTTGTTGCTCAGATTATTGATATTGGATCTTTCCTCTTTTCTAGTGAAGGCATTCAATGCCATAAATTTCCCTCTAAGCACTGCTTTTGATGCACCCCACAAACTATGAAGAAGTGTAGGACATTAACAAGCAGAAAGAACCACGCGAAAAAAGTATTGTGAGTGAAGCTATATCCACTTCCACAACAGTACAGACTGAACATGAAGTCAGAGAATGTAAGAAAGTTGTGAAAATATTTTCTCTGACTGCAATCACTGTTTCCTCAAAATAACACTTCTATGAATGTAACTTCACTTTGAAGGAATTTGAATCAGGCTTACCTAAGCATGAGGGAATCTGTGTAAGGAAAAAATAATGAAGACAATGAGTTTTGGCAGTTTGCCCTACATGGTAGTCCTCCCCTTTAAGTGTAATAAGTGTGAAGTTTTCTTGGAAATTCAACCTCAAGAGATTACCCGAGAATTAATCCTTCAGATAAAGGATTTGGGATTTCATGACTTTGGGAAAGCTAGAGTCACATCAGAAAAACATGCAGGAGTAAAACCCTGTGTATGTAAGGAATATTGGAAATCCTTCAGTCAGGCATTAAATCTCATTGAGCATTAAATATTCATACATTAGCTAGTATTGTAATGAACATGGGAATGCTTCCATCTGAAACAAAACCTCATGGAATATAAGAAAATTCAAACTAGAGAGAAACCATATGAGTGTCCGGAATGTAGTCTGCTCATTACAGTCATTTTTACTCCTCATTTTAAAAGCCATACAGGGGAAAAGGCATAGAAATGTAATACATGTGGGAAAGTTTTCAACCTCACAAAAACCTCTTTATTCATCAGAAAATTCTTACTGAAGAGAATTCATATATATGTGGGAGAGCTTTAATTCAAATGTCAAATCTCAGATACAAGAGATTTCCAACTGCAAAGAATCCCTATGCATGGAAGGCATGTGAAAAAGCCTTTAGGTACAAATCATATCTAACAGAATATGAAAAAAACTCATAGTGGACAAAATGAATGTAAAGAATGCAGAGAAGCCTTCAGCTAAAAGCAATACTTCATTAAACATCAGAGCATTCATTCTTGAGTAAAACCCTATATAGACAAGTAATGTTGTAAAGCCTTCACCCAGAAGTAAAACCTTGTTAACCATCTGAGAAAACATGCTGGAGAGAAACCCTATTAATGTGATGGATATGGGAAAGCTTTCATTCAGAAATCAAGCCTCATTACACACCAGAGAAGACCAACTGGAGAGAAACCCTATATATGTAAGGAATGTGCAAAAGCCTTCAGTAGCAAATCAAATCTCACTGACCATGAGAACATTCATAGTGGATGGAAACCCTATATATGTAAGGAATGTGGAATAGCCTTCAGCCAGAGGCAGTATCTCATTAAACATTACAGGATTCATACTGGAAAGAAACCCTGTGATGGTAATGAATGTGAATCTCCAAAGAATCTCCACCTCCAGTCTGTGCAACTTGTTACCAATCTTTCAAGGAAGCGGCTGTGACTGTGCAATTCAGGATGTCTTTCTCCTCTTGGAAAAGTGCAGTTGCAGTTTGTTCTGAGATCTTCTCCTCCCATATCTTCTTCAACACTCATCTGTGTTCAATTTGTTACCAATAAATTACGCACCAGAACTCGAGATTTCCCTTAGTTTAAGTAAAGATGGGCTTTCCGCTTATTTCAAATTATCCTGGTGGTTTTCACTGGTTCTTCATTCAATTACAATCTTGGTAAGCATTTAAAAAATTATCTTTTTAAAAATAGTACTGCCCATTATTGTAGCATTTTCTTATAAGGCACCCAACCATTTATATTTTTTCAGATTCTTCACCTTATTGCGATGTGGATCCAAGTTTAACAGCCACTGAACTACAGTGGCCTGCTTTCTACTTCACTCCAATTTTCTTTATTATTTTAAATTGGAAATGATCCTTTCATAATTAGATGATATACTAAATATCAGGTATTTTAACATGTTAAACATGTTAAAAAATTTATTTATATTCTTAAGTTGTACTCCAATATTTCTCAAATGTGATAGGTTGTGGAATGGATGAAACTAGAGAATGCATGTATTTACAAACAGAAGTATGTACCTAAAAGAATCTGCCAATGCAGATAATTCTGATGTAGGAGGATTGGGGTTTGATGCTAGAGAAGGAATTTTGCTGTTTGACATAACAGACATAATTATTTTTATAATCTTTGCATGGAAAATTTGGTTATAATTTAAAAGAAATTATGAAAAGAGTACACAATGAAATCATACAAAGTGTTTGATTTGCAGATATTGATTTGTATCTGCAACATTACTGGCGGGGCACTCCCCCTAACCCTTTGTAAATACAGTCACCTATAAAGGAAAAGTGCTCATTCCCTTTGGTCCCATCCCCAGGTCTCTGGATGGGTGGTGGCCTCCCTCAGCAAGATTGAGCACAGAGCACGAGGAGCATGGAGGCAACCGTCTGAAGGCTGAAGCCGAACGCTTCATGCATGTAATGACTCCCAGGAGAAAATTTCAATGAAACCTTTATTAATGGCCAGGGTGCACTTACCAGTGAGAATCGCGTCTAACTTTTGGTGACTGCAGTTTTTACAGATCTCCTTCCTGCATAGCATACATATTTCTATAGCAACCAAAAACAGGATTATTTTAATAATCATACATATTTCTATAGCAGCCAAAAACAGGATTGTTTAAATCATACATATTTCTATAGCAAAGCAAGTAAGCAATGTTCCAGAAGCTGAAGTTTGCTGTTAGCATTCCAGCAGGGAGGGGGATTGGTTGATCTTTGGAGCATAACATGCTGATTCTCTTCAAATCTGGATGGGCACCTGGGTTTCCACCTGCAATTGTTAGAGGATTTTTCTACTGGGAGTTTCCTGGTGCTGTTTTGCTTCCTTCTCAAGTGTGCTCTCAAAAGCAGTGGCGATCACCGAGGGCCTGAGATTTAATTCATCTCAATCTTTCAGGAAGAAGTGAAATAAATTCTTTTATAGATGAGTAAAAACTAAAAAAGTTTGCTAGCAGCAACTCACTTTTAAAAAATGTAAAAGAATATTCTTCAGACAGATAGAAAATAATCTCAGAAGTTTCAAGATTCAGGATGGATTGAAGAACAATATCTGTTAATTAAAGTGATATATCTGAATGACTATTTAATGGATAAAGTAATAATGATATCCATGGCTAGGACATCAATAAAGTTTTAAAATACACCATGAAATAATGCATAGCATAAGATGGGTAAAAGGATATGTAGCAGTTTCATATCGTTATGAATTCCATATTGGAATATGCTTGTAAATTGTTCTTTAATCTGGGCATGATTAATTTATTATAAGGGCGTTGACTGGGCCACAGTCGGCAGGGTGTTGAGCCCCGCCCCTTGGAGGGTGGGGTCTCAAACATAAAAATACATGGCCAAGGACAGTGTTGGAGTAGTTTTTGATGTTGGAGTTCTGATGAGCAATGACAGAAGACCCCGGGGAAAAGAGACAAGCCATTCATCTGACAGTTTACAGGTGGCCTTGTGGAGAGAGGCAAAGCTTAGAGTGCCTCATAGCCTACAGCTGACCTTGTGGAGGAAACAGAGGAGCTGAGCCCAGAGAGAAACACAGCCCTGGGAAGAGAGGAACCCAAGAAGCCTGAACCCTGGCAAATGTCGGCAGCTGTCTTGCTCCAAGATGGGGTAACAGACTTTGCTGAAGTAAGAAACTAATGCTTTATGGCCTGGTAACAGCAAGCTTCTACCCCCAAATAAATACCATTTATAAAGACCAACAGATTTCTGGTATTTTGCATCAGCACCCCCTTTGGCTGAAAAATACAGGATATAAAATGTTTTAAAATACATTATTTGGCAAGTCAATAACAGATAATTAATGCAGATTTGGAAAGGCATGCAAAAATGTTATAATTTCCCTGGTAAGCTTTAAAGAATATTACATAATGCATCTCATCCAAATACATAGAAGAAAAAGAAAATTGAACACAAATAGTCAGTCGAAGACAAAGTATTCAGGATTTCCTGGGTTGCCATTTTGGACTTTATTCTGGGGCAAACTTACTCATGCATTTTTGGAAGATACACCTTTCTTATACCCCAGAATCCTGAGGGTTCCAGGGTTGATTTATGGGGTTTTCTTTTTCCCCATCATAAATCAAGAGCTGTATCCCTTCCCCATTTCCTAGTTATGAAGTCACCAATCTGGATAAGATGCTCATTTGAAGCAAGAACAGCCATGAATGATAGAACAATTAAATAGGAGAGATTGTTGCACTTCCCAAATTGGACGCTTAGATGATTGATATTGGATATTTCCTCTTTTCTAAGGAATGCATTCAATGCTATGAATTTCCCTCTAACCACTGCTTTGGCTGAACTCCGCAAACTATGAAGAAGCATAGGACATTAAGAAACATAAAGAAGCACATAACAAAAGGCTTGTGAGTGAAGCTATATCCACTTCCACAACAGTAGAGCCTGAAGATGAAGGTAAAGAATATAAGAAAGTTGGGAAAATATTTTCTCTGACTGCAAGCATTGTGTATTAGTCAGGGTTCTCTCAGGAAACAGAATCAACAGGAGATATCTAGCAATAATATGAGATTTTAAAAGAGTCTCTCATGTGACTGTGGGGATGCACAAGTCCAGGTTCTGCAGGTAGGCTGCAAACCAGTGGCTCCAATGAAAGTCTGAGGAAATGGTCTTTGATCAATTTCTTGGAGAAGTTGCCTGTCCAACAACGAGCTGGGAAATTCTCTCTGAATGTTGAAATCACTTCCACTTTTAAGTCATTCAACTGATTGGATAAAAGCACCACCCATTGATGATGTAATCTCCTGATTGATGCATATGTAATCAGCCATCCATGCAGTAAACTCACAGGTGATTGAATTCCATAAATTCTCTTGTATTACAATTAGCCCAGTGATTCTGGGAACAAACACCTGGACACAATTTCGTGGCCGAGTTGATACATTAGCCTAACCATCACAGTCCACCACTTGTCCACTCAGCAATCATACACATTAACCTAAACCATACTTAGTCTCTAAGTAAAAACAATAACAGTCAAGCATACATATGTATTTCTGCCTAACAATGTTCAACTCCCCTGTGTACAACTGGAAACACATTAATTCCCCAAAGACCAGGGTGCAAGTCCTTGGGTAATATTCACTCTTAAACTTGACATCCTTAAATATCATGCCATGGAATTAATACAATTTTTCATTACAGGGGAAATGGTTGGGGAACAAAACAAAGAAATTCATTTTGTGTACATATACAATCATACTCATAACAAAACATGGAAGAAGGGTTCATGACTATTACAGTCCTTGTTTCGGAAACTGGTCTTGTGGTCAAAGTTCATATTTATCACTACCTTCTTCATATTTATCACTACCTTCTTCCAATACCCATTCCATGGTGCCATTACCTTCAGCAAGCACTTCACCTGGCTGTGGTTCTTTGCCTGGTGGGGGGACCCAATCTTTTATTCCTGAAGATTCTAGGCCATTGTTAGTCCTGCTTGATTTTTTTTGTTGCAATTTTCTATTGACTTTAATCAAAGGGCATGGCAGGACTAGGAGACACCCTAGAGGATCTCCTGCATTTCAGGCAAACTCCTCTTTACCCCCATTATGTAGATGTAGCCCTATTTCCCCCCTGATGGTCAGGATCAATTACCCCAGCCAGTAAAGTAATTCCCTTCTTTGTCTGTTGATTACCAGGTAAGAGGAGCCCAAAGTGGTCAGGTGGCAGTCTTAACTTCCAGTTCAATGGAATCACTATTAGGTTCCCTGGTGGCAGCACTTCTCCTTTTGGGACTAAAACCTGTAGACCAGCAGAGCTTAAGGTTGCAGGTACAGGAAGCAAAATTTTCCAAATCAGTCACTAGGGGTAATAGTGAATGTTGGCACTCCCAATTCCGCCCCTTGATTCCTGGACCCATGAATCCTGGCTATGGGAGAAACAGCACCATAGAGAGGACACTGATTCAGAGCATACACAGCCTCCTGGAGAACATTGCCCCAACCCTGTAAGGTATTGTCACCTAGCTGGCACCGTAATTGAGTCTTCAAAAGGCCATTCCACTGTTCTATTAATCCAGCTGCTTCAGGATAAGGGGGAACATAGTAAGACCAGTGAATTCCATGGGCATGTAATCATTCCTGCACGTCATTTGCTGTGAAATGGGTTCCTTGATCAGAAGCAATGCTTGTGGAATGCCGTGGTGGTAGATAAGACATTCTGTAAGTCCACGGATGGTAGTTTTGGAAGGAGCATTGTGTGCCGGAAATGCAAACCCATAGCCAGAGTATGTGTCTATTCCAGTTAAAACAGATCGCTGCCCCTTCCATGGTGGAAGTGGCCTAATGTAGTCCACAACCACCAGGTAGCAGGCTGGTCACCTCGAGGAATGGTGCCATATCTGGGGCTGAGTGTGGGTCTCTGCTGTTGGCAGATTGGGCATTCAGCAGTGGCTGTTGCCAAGTCAGCCTTGGTGAGGGGAAGTCCATGTTGCTGAGCCCATGCATAACCTCCATCCCTACCTCCATGGCCACTTTGTTCATGAGCCCATTGGGCAATGAGAGGAGTGGCTGTGGAAAGAGGCTGAGCATTAGCTACAGAGCGGGTCATCTTATTCACTTGATTATTAAACTCTTCCTCTGCTGAAGTCACCCTTTGGTGAGCATTCACCTGGGACACAAATATGTTCATGCTTTTTGCCCACTCAGAAAGATCTATCCACATAGCTCTTCCCCAGACCTCCTTGTCATCAATTTTCCAATCATGTTCCTTCAAAGTCCCTGACCATCCAGCCAAACCATTGACAACAGGCCATGAATCAGTGTACAAATGCACCTCTGGCCATTTCTTCTTCCAAGCAAAATGAACAACTAGATGCACTGCTCGAAGCTCTGCCCACTGAGAGGATTTGCCCTCACCGCTATACTTCAAGGATGTCCCAGGAAAGGCCTGCAGTGCTGCAGCTATCCACTTTCAGGTGGTACCTGCATATCATGCAGAACCATCTGTATACCAGGCCCGAGTTTTCTCATCCTCCATCAACTGATTGTAAGGGACTCCCCAAGAGGCCAAAGCTCTGGACTGGGAAACAGAAGGTAACATGGTAGGGGTGGTGACCATGGGCATTTGGGCTACTCCCTCATGTAACTTACTTTTGCCTTCAGGACCTGCTCGAACCCTCTCATATATACCACTTCCACTTTATTCTGGAGTGCTGCTGTGCAAGCCCAACTTTAAGGTTTGGTGGGTCAGAAAATACCCAGCTCATGATAGGCAACTCAGGTCTCATGGTAACTTGATGGCCTATGGTTAAGCAATCAGTCTCTACTAAGACCCAGTAGCAAGCCTAAAGCTGCTTCTCAAAAGGGGAGTAATTATCTGCAGAGGATGGTAAGGCTTTGCTCCAGAATCCAAAGGGTCTGTGTTGTCATTCCCCTATAGGGGCCTGCCAAAGGCTCCAGACAGCATGTCTATTTCCCACTGAAACTTCCAGCACCTTTGGATCTGCTGGATCATATGGTCCAAATGGTAGTGCACCTTGCACAGCAGCCTGGACCTGTCACATGGCTTCCTCTTGTTCCAGTCGCCAATCAAAACCAGCAGCTTTTCTAGTCACTCAGCAAGTGGGCTACAGTAACACACCCAAATGAGGAATGTGTTGTCTCCAAAATCCAAGGAGGCCAAGTAAGCGTTGTGCCTCTTTTTTGGTCATAGGAGGGGCCAGGTGCAACAGCTTATCCTTTTCTTTAGAAGGGATATGTCGACAGGCCCCATGCCACTGGACAACTAGAAATTTCTCGGAGGTGGAAGGACGCTCTATTTTTGTTGGATTTATCTCCCATCCTCTCCCACACAAATGCCTTTCCAATAAATCTAGAGTCTTTGCAACTTCTTGCACAGTAGGTCCTATCAACATGATATCATCAATATAATGGGCCATTGTGATGTCTTGTGGGAGGGAGAAATAATCAAGGTCCCTGCGGACAATTTTATGACATAGGGCTGGAGAGTTGATATACCCCTGAGGCAGGACAGTGAAAGTATACTGCTGACCTTGCCAGCTGAAGGCAAACTGTTTCTGGTGTTCCTTACTAATGGTAATTGAGAAAAAAGCATTTGCCAGATCAACAGCTGCATACCAGGTACCAGGGGAAGTGTTGATTTGCTGATGCAATCATACCACATTTGGGACAGCAGCTGCACTTGGAGTCACTACCTGGTTAAGTTTATGATAATCTACTGTCATTCTTCAAGATCCATCTGTTTTTTGCACAGGCCAAATAGGAGAGTTGATTGGGCATGTGGTGGGCATCACCACCCCTGCATCGTTCAAATCCTTGATGGTGGCACTAATCTCTGCAATACCACCAGGAATACAGTATTGCCCATTTTGCTATGCAGGGGCAATTCTAGAGGCTTCCACTTCACCTTTCCAACCATAATAGCCCTCACGCCATGAGTCAGGGATCCAAAGTGGGGATTCTGCCAGTTACTGAGTATGTCTATTCCAATTATGTATGCTGGAACTGGAGAAATAACCACAGAATGGGCCTGGGAACCCACTGGGCCCACTTTGAGATGGACCTGAGCTAAAACTCCATCAATCTCCTGACCTCCATAAGTCCCTACTCTGACTCGTGGACCACAGTGACGTTTTGGGTCTCATGGAATTAATGTGACTTCTGAGCCAGTGTCTAAAAATCCACAAAATGTCTGATCATTTCCATTTCCCCAATGCACAGTTACTCTTGCAAAAGGCCATAAGTGTCCCTGGGGAAAGGTGGGAGGTAGATTAGCTGTATAAATTTTTGGCAGTTTAACAGGATCTTTCCTCAAGGGGACCTGGACTTCTCCTCATTCAAGGGGCTCTGTGTCTGTAAACTGTCTCAAGTCTGGGAATTGATTAAGGGGCCATGATTCTCTGCATCTGTAATTAGTGTTAGGATTTTGTTCACTTGACCTAGAACTCTTCTGCTTATACAGATCTAGAAGATATTTAGTAGACTGCCCATGTATTTCACTTCTGGGTACCCCATGATCTATTAGCCAATGTCATAACTCCATGTGACTCAGACTATTCTGTGTGCTGTTTGAATCTGCCTTTCATTGCGGGAGCCACGCCCACCTTGCCTTTGGCGATTAACTGCTGATACTTGACTTTTACCAGGCCTAGATCTGATCATCCCCATAATATTTAAGGATTCCAATTCCATTACAACCCCCTCCCCTAGAATAATATCTGGACTGCAGAGAAGAGCAACCACAGAGATCTTCAGAGAAGATGGAGTTAGTCTTACAAATTTATTCCTCACAGTTCCTGTTAAAGGTGTGTCCTCTGGACATTCCTGGGGTGGGTGGGCAGGCCTCAAATGGTAAATCCATTCTAGCATTCCAATCTCTCTAAGCCTGTGAATCCTCTCATCTACTGTATGCCACAGCAAATCAGTCATCTCAACATCAGACAGGCTAGGCCATCGTTTTGTCCATGCTTCAGTCAGCCACCCAAACAAACTGTTAGAGCCCTTTCTAACTCCTCGAGCTACAGCTTTGAATCCATAATTTCTGCTTAGTGGACCCATATCAATAAATTCAGCCTGATCAAACTTTATATTCCTTCCACCATTATCCCATACCCTTAGTATCCATTCCCACACATATTCCCCTGATTTCTGTCTATATAAGTTGGAAATCTCATGCAGTTCTTTCAGAGTATAGCATACTTTCTTATGGATCACACTTTGTATTTCACCTTTGGGGGCTTGTTGTGATTTTAATCTAGTAATGGCCCTCGAAGGCAAGAGTGGTGGGGGGTGTGGGTAAGGAGTACTAGAGGTATCTTGCATTCTACTGACCTGAGGGCATTCCTTTGCATTTTCTTCTGATGAGATGGGATTATTCTCTTCAGGCAGGGGTTGGAAGACAGATTCCTCAGGGCAGGCTGGAAGTTGGGCAGTGCATGCTGGAGATTGGCTTGTACCTGCCTCATGACTGGGAGGAGGTCCAGACTCTCTGGGGCAAGGTGGAGCCTGAGCAGTGCAGGCTTCTATTTGGCTTGTAACCACCTCAGGGCTGGAAGGAAGCCCAGACTCCCTGGGACAGGCTGGAGACTGGATGATACAAAGTTGACAAGGTTTGGTCTCCACAGGGCAGGCCATTGTAGGTTTATCTGGTAAAGTCTCAGCAGAATTTAGAGTTCCAATGTCCCCACCAATATTATCATCATCCCATATGTCTCTGTCACAATCTTCAGGGTTCCACTCCTTTCCAATCAATGCCTTCACTTTAATTGCATAAACCCTGTAGGGTTGAGATTTTAGTTTCCTCTGTAATTCTGCTACTCATACAATGAGAGTCTGGGTGTGATTCTCAGATATCTCAAGTCTGTGGCTACAGGAGACAAGATTTTCTTTCAAGGTACACGTAGAAACTTTCATATCATCCATGCAGCATTTAAGTTTCAAATTTGAAGACTTTAGGTCATCTCTTTCTTTTGTAACTGTATCCAGAGTATCTAGGAGGAGCCAGCCAATATCATTATATATTTTTACTCCACAAAATTCTGTTAAGATGTTGAAAACACTATCACCGAGATCGTTGCTTCTTATAAGCATGGAACTAGAGGAAACCAATGATGCTATATTTTGTATCTCTATTGCCAGCTCATCCCATGGGTGGTTAACTACCTCATTATTGGAAAGGTAGTCATTAGTACCCCTGAGTCCAATTAGAGTAGACAGCCAATTACAAAACTCCCAGAATCACCTCAGACACCTCATGTTTAAGACTCTGTTCCTCAAGAACCACTGCCAGTACCAAGCTGTATTAGTCAGTTATCTGTCAATAATATGAGATTTTAAAAGAGTCTCTCACGTGACTGTGGGGATGCACATGTCCAGGTTCTGCAAGTAGGCTGCAAACCAGTGGCTCTGATGAATGTCCGATGAGAAGGTCGTTGATGGGTTTCTGGGAGAAGTTGCCTGTCTAAGGAAGAGCTGAGAAATTCTCTCTGAATGTTGAAATAACTTCCCCTTTTAAGTCATTCAACTGATTGGATAAAAGCAACACCCATTGATGATGTAATCTCCCTGATTGATGCAGATGTAATCAGCCATCCATCCAGTAAACTCACCGGTGATTAAAGTCCATAAATGCTCTTGTATTACAATTAGCCCAGTGCTTGCTGGAGCAAACAACTGGACACAATTATCTGGCCAAGTTGACATAATAGCCTAACCAACACACATTGTTTCCTCAAAATAACACTTCCATGAATGTAACTTCACTTTGAAAGAATTTGAATCAAGCTTACCTAAGCATGAGGAAATCTGTGAAAGGGTAAAAGAATGAAGACAATGAGTTTTGCCAGTTTGCCCCACATGGTAGTCCTCTCCTTCAAGTGTAATGAGTGTGAAGTTTTCTTGTAAATTCAACCTCATGAGATACCTGAGATTTAATCCTACATAGAAAGCATTTGGGATTTCATGAATCCGGGAAAGCTAGAGTCTCATCAAAGAAACATGCAGGAGTAAAACCCTGTGTATGTAAGTAATATTGGAAATCCCTCAGCCAGGCATTAAATCTCATTGAGCATGAGATATTCATACATTAGTTAGCATTGTTATGAACATGGGAATACTTCCATCTGAAACAAAATCTCATGGAATATGAGAAAATTCAAACTAAAGGGAAAGCATATGAGTGTCCTGAATGTAGTGTGCCCTTACAGTCATTTTTTACTCCTCATTTTAAAAGCCATACATTTGAACAAGCATAGAAATGTAACAAATGTGGGAAATCTTTCAACCTGACAGAAAACCTCTTTATCCTTAAAAAAATTCTTGCTGTCCAGTTACAGTGTTGTTAGCACCACAGGAGATGATGGGCTTCCTGCCGTTTACTCCTCAGTGAAGACTGGCTAGAGTGACACACATCACTAACTGAGGCTATGAATGCTAGGCAAGGCTTTCTCCCTGTCCTCCTTTGTGGATCCAGAACCTATGATGATTGTTTTCATTGGGGCTCTGAGAGTTTGTTTCCAAAACAGGACATTACCTCTCTGGCATTGGGGAACTGCAGTGAACACGAGTTACATTCCAGTTTCTTCAGTTGTTCATCAGTTTCTTTGCAAGTAAACTCTCCATTCTCTTCTGGGATTGATGAGTTCTGTATGATTTTCAACACTTTTAAAAATGTGTTGAAAATTTAATATTTAATTAGTCAGAAATTTCTGGCATCTGCACACTCTGACTTTTCTGCAACTTTGCACTTTCTGACAACCTCTCTTCTATTCTTGTCAGCCCTAGGTCCCAGGACTTTCTGGGATTCCCATACTATTTATTAGGGTCACTGGCCTAATGATGCTCATTCTGGTGATTTATTGCTGCAGACAATGCTGTAATGTGAATTTTGACATTTCCTTCCTGACACCAACAGGTTCCATCTTGGCATTGCTCTTTCTTTAGCTGCCCCAAGATTGGAGTAGGTGAAAGTAGAAGTGGAAGCAGGAGACCTGGGTGTGTGCCTGAGACCCAGGAGGGGTACAATAAGAGCAGCCTCCTCAGAAGGTCAATGCTGGAGGCCAAGGGAAGGAGGGATGGAAATAAGAACCGGAGCAGGAAGTCTCCTCTCTGTGCCCAGGCTCATCTTCTGCACCAGACCCCAGGTCCCATGCTTTTATCTGGCCCCGCCCACCTTGCCAACCCATGCCTGAGGCAGGTACATCATACTGGGGCACCTGTGACTCTATACTTGTCCCCAAACCATGTGACTTCCCTGCCTGATTCCCTGTCTTGTAGGCCTTCCTGGGCAAGAGTACTTCCACCTCCGTCTTACCAGTACCCATTCCCACCTACTCTGGAGACACCCACAGTTTACAGGTGAATTCACTGACAGCAGCATCACAGTGCCATTTGGGACCAGGGCAGCTCTCCAACCCTGTGTCCCTAGCTATTTGAGTTTGCCAATCGCTGCCAATGCAAAATACCAGAAATAGGTTGGCTTTTATTGGAATTTATTATCATTAAACCTTACAGTTCTGAGGCTGTGATAATGTCCACATGAAGGCATCATAAAAAATGCTCTCTTAACAAAGGTCAGCTGCTGGTGGACTCTTGCCACGGCAAAATGTTTTCCTGCCTGCCTCTGTCTGCCTTTTCCTCCAAACTCACTTTCATTCTTAGCTCAGCAGTGGGCCATCAGACACAATTGCTCACACCTGTCCCTTCTCTGGCCTGGAGTTCTTCAGCTTCAAGCTGCTCCATGATTCCAACCTCTGACCATCCCTCAGCCTCTCAGGGTTTCTGTGTCTTTCCACTGCAATAGAAGATTGTGGAGTCATCTCTACATGGCAAGGTAAATATGGCAGCACTCTTTCTCTGTGTGTTCCATGTATGTAGGACTTCAGCACAATGATTGGGTTCCATCCTTGTGCCTGAAATCTAATCAGAGTCCCTATCTAAACTAAAGCTATCTAAAAAAAAAGTGACCTAATCAAAAGATCCCTTATCTGAATATAACCAAAATGTCCTTCATACAAAAGGCTTACACACACTGCAATGGGTAGTAAGAACATAATTTTCTGGGGTCCACACAAGACTCAAACGAGGGCATTAACCTAGGGCACAGGAATCAGGAGCGGTCTCCTTAGTCCAGAAGGATTTGGAACTCATGAAGCAGTGGCTGTAATTTGGGTGAGGCCCTCATTGAGCAATCTGGGGTGCTGACCACCATTGCACTGGTCCCTAGAATCGTCCCAAGAGGAACTCAATATACTGTGCTTTCTCCACCAAATCTTAGCTCCAAAATCAGGTGTGTAACTCAGAGATGTGTGCCATTATTCCCATCCCCAGGGCCAGAGCACACAGATTTTGCCTCGGGGGTGGGGAGCAAGAAACAGGCTGTAATACTTAAAGCCTCTAAGTTCTTCTCAAGAGAAATTATTTCATTTACAACAGACTCTAGAAGTTCAACCCTAAGGGTTCTCTCAAAAGCAGTGGAGATCCTAGAGGCCCTGAGATTTAATTAATCTCAATCCTTCAGGAAGAAGTGAAATAAATACTTTTACAGACGGGTAAAAACTAATAAAGTCTGCTAGCAGCAACTCACTTTAAAACAAATGTAAAACAATATTCTTCAGGCAGATAGAAAATAATCTCAGAAGGTTCAAGATTCAGGATGGATTGAAGAACAATATATGTTAATTAAATTCAAATATCTAAATGACTATTGAATGATCAAAGTAATAATGATATCCATAGCCTAGGAAATCTATAAAGTGTTAAAATACACCATAAAATAATATATAGCATAAGATGGGTAAATGTATATGTAGCAGTTTGATATCCTTATGATTTCCAAAAATAGATATTGGATTATGCTTGTAAATTGGTCTGTTAATCTGGGCATGATTAAGTTATGATAAGGGTATTGACTGGGCCAGAGTCGGAAGGGTTTGTAACCCCGCCCCTTGGTGGATGGGGTCTCAAACATAAGAAGACATGGCAAAGGATAAAGTTGGAGTAGATTTTGATGTTGGAGTTCTGATGAGCAAGGAGAGAAAGCCCCTGTGAAAAGAGACAAACCGTTCACCTGACAGTTCACAGCTGGCCTTGTGAAGAGAGGCAAAGTTTAGAGAGCCTCATAGTCTACAGCTGACCTTGGGGAGGAAACAGAGGAGATGAGCCCAGAGAGAAATGCAGCCCTGGGAAGAGGAACCCAAGAAGCCTGAACCCTGGTAAATATTGGCAGCTGTCTTGCTCCAAGACGGGGTAACAGACTTTTGTGTAGGGAGACACTTAGTCTTATGGCCTGGTAACTGTAAGCTTTTGCCCCCAATAAATTCCCATTAGAAAGACCAACAAATTTCTGGTATTTTGCTTCAGCACCCCTTTGACTGACTAATAAAGGATATAAAATGTTTTAAAATACATTATTTGGCAAGTCAATAACAAATAATAAGTGCAGTTTTGGAAAGGCTAGCAAAAGTGTTATAATTTCCCCAGTAAACTTTAAAGAATATTAAATAGTGCATCTAAACCAAATATATAGAAGAAAAAAAATTGGACAAAAATAATCAGTCCAAAACAAAGTATGCAGGATTTCCTGGGTGGTGATTTTGGCCTTTGATCTGGGGCCAATGTAATCGTGCAGCTTTTGAAGCTGCATCTTTCTTATCCTTCAGAAGCCTGAAGGTTCCAGGGTTGATTTATGGGTTGTTGCTTTTTCCCCATCATAAATCAAGTGCTGTATCCCTTCCCCATTTCCTAGTTATGAAGTCACCAATCTGGATGATATGCTCTTTTGAAGCAAGAAGCACCATGAATGATAGAACAATTTAAAAGGAGATATTGCTGTGTTTCTCAAAATGGATCCTTAGATGCTTGATATTGGATCTTTCCTCTTTCCTAATGAATGCATTCAAAGCTATAAATTTCCCTCTAAGCACTGCTTTTGGTGCACCCCACAAACTATGAAGAAGCATAGGACATTAAGAAGCAGAAAGAACCACACAAAAAAAAGGCTTGTGAGTGAAGCTATATCCACTTCCACAACAGTACAGACTTAGATAAAGGCAGAGAATGTAAGAAAGTTGGGAACATATTTTCTCTGACTACAAGCATTGTTTTCTCAAAATAACACTTCTATGAATGTAAATTCACTTTGGAGGAATTTCCATCAGGCTTACCTAAGCATGAGGGAATCTGTGTTAGGAAAAAAGAATGAATACAATGACTTTTTCCAGTTTGCCCCACATGGTAGTCCTCCCCTTTAAGTGTAATGAGTGTGAAGTTTTCTTGGAAATTCAACCTCATGAGATACATGAGTATAAATCCTTCAGAGAAACCATTAGGGATTTCATGAATTTGGGAAAGCTAGAGTCACATCAGCTATACATGCAGGAGTAAATCCCTGTGTATGTAAGCAATGTTGGAAAACCTACAGACAGGCATTAAATCTCATTGAGCATGAAATATTCTTGCATTAGTAAGTATTGTAATGAACATGGGGATGCTTCCATCTGAAACAAAACCTCATAGAATATGAGAAAATTCAAACTAGAGAGAAACCATATGAGTGTCCTGAATGTATTCTGCACTTTACAGTCATTTTTAACTCCTCATTTTAAAAGCCATACAGGGGAACAAGCAGAGAAATGTAATACATGACAAATATTGGTATGTATTGTGAAAAATTGATTTTTACCCACAATAAAAAAAAGAAATGTAATACATGTGTGAAAGTTTTCAACCTGACAGAAAACCTCTTTCTTCATCAGAGAATTCTTACTGAAGATAAATCATATACATGTGGGAGAGCTTTAATTGAATTGTGAAATCTCAGATACAAGAGATTTCCTACTGCAAAGAAACCTACTGCAAAGGCATGTGAAAAAACCTGTAGGTACATATAATACTTCAGAGAACATGAAAAAAACTCATAGTGGACAGAAACAAAATGAATGTAAAGAATGCAGAGAATGGCCCACTGATGGATTCTTGTTATTGAGGACTAGCCTTATGAGTATTTGCTCTTCTAATTGAAACTTAGCCAACTGTTATGGGGTGCCTAAGTGTTACCACCTGAGAGCCTCCTTGTTGCTCAAATGTGGCCTCTCTCTAAGCCAAACTCAGCATTTGAATGCATTACCTTCCCCCCAACGTGGGACATGACTCCCGGGGATGAGCCTCCCTGGCAATGAGGGATTAATACCACGTGCCAACTGGCAACACATTCGGAAAAAGACCTTGAATAAAAGGGGGAAAAGGTAAAGAGAAATGAGTTCACATGGCTAAGAGACTTCAAAGAGAGTCGGGAGGTCATCCCAGAGGTAATACTTATGCATACCTCAGTAGGATCTCATAGAACACCTAAGTGGATATCACCCCACACTGAGGGACCCCTAAGGGCTCTG
>JAQZBX010020910.1:13339-32861 GCA_029593785.1 Cabassous unicinctus | reverse complement strand
GAGACGGATGCCCAACCATTTGAGCCACATCCGCCCCCTCTTTAGTAATTCTTGAAAGGCAGTTCTCTTGTTGATGAACTATCTCGGTTTCTGTTTATCTGTGAATATTTTAAACTCTCCCTCATTTTTGAAAGACAGATTGCCCGATAAAGAATTTTTGAACGCCAATTTTTCTCTTTCAACACCTTCAATATATCATACCACTGCCTTCTTGCATCCATGGTTTCTGATGAGAAATTGGTAATTAGTCTTATTGAGGATCCCTTGTATGTGATGAATCACTTTTCTCTTGCTGCTTTCAGAAGTCTGTTTTTATATTTGACATTTGACATTCTGATTAGTATGTGTCTCAGATTATGTCTATTAGAATTAACTCTGTTCAGAGTATGTTGCACTTCTTGGACATGTGTATTTATGTCTATTTAGAGTTAAGAAATTTTTCATCATTATTACCTCAAATATTCTTTCTGTCCCATTTCCCTTTTTTCTTCACTGGGACATCTATGATGCATATATTTTTATGCTTCATGCTGTCACTCAAATCCTTAAGATACTGCTCAACTTTTTCTATTCCTTTATATTTCTTTTCTTCTGATTGCATGATTTTGATTGTCCTGTCTTCTAGTTCATGGGGTCTTTCTTCTGCCCATTCAAATCTGCTGTTATATGCCTCTAGTGTACTTTTTATCTTTACTATTTTGCCTTTCATCCCCATAATTTCTGTTAGGTTTCTTTTATACTTTCAAATTCTTCTTTATGCTCACACATTGTCTTCTTAACCTCATTTTTCACTATGCATATTTTCCTTCATCTCCTTGAATTGATTTAGGAGTTTTGTTTGAACTTCTTTGATCACTTGTTCCAAGTTCTGTGGCACCTCTGAAGTTTTAATTTGTTTCCTTGCCTGATCCATATCTTCCGTTTACTTAGCATGGCTTGTAATTTTTTCTGATGTCTAGGCATCTGATTATCTTGATGAGTTAACTCTGAAGGTCAGTTTCTCTCTCTTGTCTAGAGTTTTATTGTTGATTGGCTTTGTGTTAAGGCTCTTCTTAGATGTTTGATCCACCTTATTCTAGACCTTTATAATCACCCACATTTAACTGATCAAATTTTCTCAGTCTTCTTCATCTAATTTTTTCCCTGGATATCTGATACAGTTTTTAAGATTGCACTCTTTAAAATTTAAAAAAAAAAAAAAAAGATTTATTTATTTATTTCTCTCCCTCCCCCTCATTGTTTTATGCTTGCTGTCTGCTCTCTGTATGTCCTTCTGTGACTGCTTGTCTTCCCTTAGGCGGCACCAGGAACCTGTCCTGGGACCTTCCAGAGTGGAGAGAGGCTGCTCAATCTCTTGCGCCACCTCCCAGCTCCCTGGTCTGCTGCATCTCTTATTGCCTTTCTTCTGTGTCTCTTTTTGTTGCATCATCTTGCTGTGCCAGCTGTCTGCACGGGCCAGCACTCACATGGGCCAGCACTCTGCATGAGCAGCTCTCTGCTCGGGCCAGCTCACTGAACAGGCCGGCTTGCTTTTCACCAGGAAACCCCAGGAATCGAACCCTGGACCTCCTATATGGTAGAGGGGAGCCCAATTGCTTGAGCCACATCTACTTCCCAAGATTTGCATTCTTGGTGTAATTGTTTCACCACCAGGAGAAAGCTTCCTTTCCTCTGTTCCTTCTCTGGGAATCTTCATCTGTCCTGCTTGTTTTTGTGGAGAATTTTCTCCCCAGCTCCTATAATTTGTTTAAATTCTCTCCCTCACTCAGTGCCCTATATTCCTTACTCTTTTCAGTTCTAGCACTCTGCTGTCTTACAGCAGTTCAGTTTAAACCCCTCCTATTTCTCTGTGATACTTTTCTGCCAAGGTTTCTTCCCCATTATGGTATTGCACCTGGGGGTGCCAGATTGGGTCAATCCAGAAAGATTGAAGGATGTGCACTTTTGAATTTTGAGAAATTTGCCCAATTATATACCATAGATGTTGTGTGTCAGTTTGCACTTCCACCAGCAAGGAATGAAAGTGTCCCTTTCCCCAATCCTTATCAACATAACAAGCTATCAATTTTTTAATCTTTGCCAATATGATGAAATGAAAAGTACTATCTCATTGTAGTTTTACTTTGCAATTAGTGAGCATCTTTTCATATTTTCAAGAGCCATTCATATTTCCTTATCACCTTTCTGTCTTGTCCATTTTCCTATTAGATAAGAAATGTCTTAGCAAAGATTTTTTATCAAACTAATGGCATCATTATCAGACCCAACAATAAAAATTAAGGTAGATTTATAGAATCAGGTATAAATAATACAACTTTCTAAGATGACAGTGGCAAAGAGTGAATTTCAGCATGTGAATGATTACATTTCTAATATGAATGTTTCAATCCAGTTTCAATGGATGTGCTATATTTGACAGTTACTTCCTTTTGTGGTTAAAATGGCAGAATTAGCATTGTACCTATTGCCAAATAGTTGAATGGAGTTCAAATATTTTATGATTTTATTTTTTATTATGTTCTAATTGAACATAAAAAAGACAATTTTTCCCTTTTTTTTTTTTTTCTTCTTTTCATAATTTGTAACTGACAGCCTATTGCTTTCTTTCCATTTACTCTGAATAAAGAGGGGACCAAGAGAAAAAGAAAACCTGAAACTAATAGTTAAAAAAAAACTATGTACTAAGGTTTTGTTCAACTAATTACAATGTTATTTATTATCTCAATTATTTTCCAAGTATATATTAAAAACTGAAAGCATTCCATGAAGTAGGCATCAGCATAAATATTAAACAATGGATAAACTGAGATAAAATACATTCACTTGTTCAAAGTCAATCTATCATGACCACAGTACTGGGAGGCTTCTCCACAATAGCCAGACATTGTTCTCTTCTTAACTTATTTATCAACTGCTACTATTTGTTGTGTTACTGTGTGCTTACTCAGTACCAGGGACAACATCTGTCACTGAGGAATACAATGATAATTAACACTGTTCCCTATCCTTAAAGAGGTATGTATTTTTTAACACCTTTTTGAGGTATAATTGTCTTACAATACACAACACATATCTAAAGTGTACAATCTGCTAAATTTTGACATATATATATATATATATACCATTTTGACAGTCTGAAGTTCTTTTGTGAATCCCAGAAGATCATGTTCTTAGAATTAATCAAGTCCTGTGGGTGTGAGACCCTTTGATTGGACTGTGTCAGTGACCCAGGTTGGGTCTCCACCCTCTTGCTGGGGTCTTATATAAACTGAGAATGGAAAGCAAAAACACACAGAAAAAGACACACACCATTTTTACCCTGCCATGTTAACAAGAATCCAGGATTAGCTACAGTTGAGAGAGATGCCAAGAGAAACCCTGAGAGGCTGAGAGAGAGGCCTGAGACAGAGGCCTGAGACTCAGTGGAGCACAGAGATGCAGAGAGGCTCCTGAGAAGCTAGGCCCATGGAGCAGCTCAAAGCTGAAGAGATGAGCCCTGCCATGTGCTTGATGGCCCACAGCTGAGATTGAGGAGAAAGTGGCCTGGAGGAGAAGGCAGAGACCCAGACAGAGAGCTGCCATTTTGCCTTACCACATTGCAGGACTCCAGGATCTGGCCAGCCAGGTGACCTTGGTGAAACAGCATCTCTGATGATGCCTTGATTTGGACATTTTCACAGCCTGGGAACTGTAAGGTTTTACCCTAATAAATCCCCATTATAAAAGCCAACCCATTTCGGGTAATTTTGCATTGGCAGCCTTTGGCAAATTAAGACACCCATGAAATTATCACCACATTCAACATAATGAGTATATTCATCACCCTCAAAAGTTATTGTGTGTCCCTTTACAATGCCTCCTTCTTTCCTTTCTTTTCTCTCCTTTCCCCAAGCAACTAATGGTCTGCTTTCTGTCATAAGTTTACTTTGTATTTTTATAGACCTTATAAATAGGCATACAGTATGTCTTCTTTTTTGTCTGGTTTCTTTCACTTGGCATAATTATTTTGAGATTCACTCTTGTTGTATGTGTCAATAGTCATTCCTTTTAATTGCTGAAGCGTAGTCAATTGTATAGATATAGCTCAGTCTTTTTCTTTTTTAAGATTTGTTTTATTTATTTATTTATTTATTTCTACCTCCTTGTTGTTTGTATTTGCTGTGTCTGTTCATTGTGTGCTTGTCTTTCTTTTAGGAGGCACCGTAATCTGAACCCAGGACCTCCCATGTGGTAGGCAGGAGGTCAATCACTTGAGCCACATCTGCTTCCCTTGCTTAGTCTTTTTAAATTTTAGACAATCTACTAGGTATGTAGTGATATCTCATTATAGTACTAGTTTACATTTCTCTGATAACTAATAATGTTGAAAATCTTTTTCACATGCTTTTTTGCCATCATTGGTGAAGTATTGGTTCAAATCTTTTGACCATTTTTTACTGATGTTTGCTTTCTTAATATTGAATTTGGGAGATTCTTTAACTATTTTGAAGTTAAATAGTTAACTTACGAGATATACAATTTGAAAATATTTTTCCCAGACTGTAGCTTGTCTTTTCATTTTTCTAATGAAGTAATTTTAATTCAAGTGAGAAGAGGCATCTAATTTAGTCATGGGAATTCAGAAACCACTTCCGCAACTGAGACTTGAAGGATGACTTGGAAGTAGTCTGGCTTTAAAAAAAAAAAACAAAACATGTATGTGTGGAATAAAAGTAGGTTTTCATTAAAATCTTGCCAGTAGAGCAGGTGTAGCTCAGTGGTTGAGCTCATGCTTCACATATATGAGGTCCTGGGTTTGATCCCCAGTACCTTCTAAAAAATAAAAATTAAAAATAGAATAAGAAAAAAATTAAAAAATAAAAATCTTGGCATAAATTTATCAAGTTGTTTTACTCTGGGACTGGAAAGAATCTAAGCAACATCAAGACTTAAACCACTCGAGGAAATAGTGTAAAGACGAGGTAAGAGTTTTTACAGAAATCTCACATACCTCATTCTTAGGTTTTGCTTCTTTACTACTTAGTCTCTGTTCTTGTTTTAGACTGGCAAGTGCCAAGAAATTGACAGCCAGGGGCTAGATACCCGGATATGGTGGAAACTTGGCAATTTCATCTTGGACATTTTGGACACTTAAAACACATGTTAGGTAATTTGCCTCAGGGAAGTTGTTCGAGCTAGTTACTATGAGGCTGGGATGAGGATACCAAAATCCATTGTGGGCTTCTAACTCCATTGCCAAAAGCTCACTGACAACCAAATAAGTGTCCACATACTTTCACCAGGTCAGAGTAAATCAAACTGAGCTCCTGCAATAAGGATGAGGGGAGAATGTAATTTCTATCTCATTAAGTTGAATTATCCGGGTTTCCCCAGCTGACACTTGCTGCATCCTCCCCCAACCAGATCCAGATAATGGATCCAGTTACCCTGAGGAAAGGAGCAACAGTTCTGTTTGTTGAGTCACTATCTGCATGAAGATCAACACACTGAGGAATACATTGTGCTTTTAGATCTGGCAACCAAGGGCATTAATTACTTTGTTGGCTCTAATACTGAAATAAGGTCCTTAGACTGTTATTGGTTATTGAGTTCCAAGTAGTATATACTTCTGAGAGTAAGAAATCTAGGTTTGAACCCATATGATAGTCACTTATATAAAATGCTTGGTGTATTAGTTTCCCAGCTACTAAAATAAATACCATACAATGGGTTGGCTTAACAGGAATTTATTGGCTCATTTTTTCAGAAGCTAGAAGGCTTGCTTCCTCCTGGGGTCAGTATCTTCTGGCTGGCCAGCAATCTTTGGGGTTCCTTGGCTTTTCCATCATATGGCAGTGCCTTCTCCTATCTCTTCTGGGATCTGTTGGCTTCCAATTTCTTATTTCTCCTCGTGACTTCTCCTTCTGTGGTCAATTTCCTTCTCATATAAGGACTTCTGCCATGTTTGATTAAGACCGATCTTCATTCAGTTTGGAAACACCTGAACTAATAACATTTTCAAAGGTCCTGTTTACAAATGGGTTCCCACCCATAGGACCAGGGACTGGACCTGAATATGACTTTTGTGGAGCACATGATTCAGTCCCCAACACTTGGTTTATCAAAAAATTTGTGAAAGCAGAAGATCATTAAAAAAATTACAATGTAGTAAACATTTTAACAAATGAATGCACGTTCAATTCATCAAACTTTTCTGTAGGGCCAAGATTTTTTTTCTCATTCATTCATTAAATAAAATGTATTAAACTCTTACTATGTATCAGGTATTATCCTGGGTGTTAGAGATAAATAATAAAGAAAACAGACAAAAGTCCTGCCATATAAGCTTACACAGCAGTGCATTAGGGGTATCTGTTGCCATCAGAAAGCTCTCTATAGACACCTACTTCAAGATGCATAATGAAGCCGCAGCTGCCATTAACCTTGTCCGCATCCTCCCTCCCTTCCTCAAATATTTATAAACTCTTTCTTATGGCCAGGTTCTCTCGGAGCTAAGGTCTCTGTGATAAACAAAGACACAATTACTGCCTTAAAGGAACGCCTAACGTTGGGGATATTGAAAACTAAAACAATAATTACTGTCATAATATTTAGATCCATGCTGGAGGCATGAATCAAGTACTATGGGAGCACACAACAGGAAGTAACTAACTGCTGTTGGGAGAAGTTAGAGTTAGAATTTAGAGAAGTCTTTAATAAGAAAGTGATATTGAGCCAAGTTTTTAACAGTTTGGGGAATTGGTCAGGAGGACATAAGAGATTGAATGCTGTCCCCTCAAAATGAAAATTCTTGAACGTTCAGTAGTTCAAGAAGCAGTGACTGGACACTCCCCTATGCCAGGTGCTGTGTAAGAGAGGGGAGAATTAAAAAACAAATCATTATTAAGTGAAGGAATTGCTTTTAATAGTTTTTGTGATGATGCTATTATGCTATTATGGTTGCATATTTTTAATGAGTATTTTTTTAGAGATCCAGAGTAAAATTTTTACAGGTAAAATTATATGATATCTTGGATTCTCTTGAAAATAGTATGTTGGTGGGGAGAGTTAGAGATGGCCAGATTGGCTGTAAGTTGAAAATTGGTGAAGCTGAGTGATGAGTGCCAGGGGCTCATTAAACTATTTTCTGTAATAAACAGTAAAAACTAAACAATAAGACTTGGTTCCTGACTTTGAAGAGCTCATAGTCTTCTGGGAAGAGAGATCTTAAAGAGATGGTTTTCAAATATATATCCTGAGGAGAAACTCTTAATTCAGTACTAAAGAATATATGAAATTACAGGGCAAAATAATAGTTCTTTAAAATCAAAATTAATTCTGCCTGCTTCTCCTTTGTAGGGGATGTGGCAGAATTCATATCAGTGGAGAAAGAAATCTTCATACTGCTCCCTTGCCCTTAGAGACTGAGTAGGAAGGGATAAAAGTAGATTCAGACATGAAGACCTGTGCATATGGATGGGTCTTGGGATATATAAAGGAAGATAAGAGGTGATATTTTTGAAATGTTAGTGGTCGAGAAAAAGGGAAAGAGACAGTGAACGCTGAGCAACATTACAGAATACTTCACTCAAAGTACATGGATAATAATGACCTCTCTTTGCATGTAGCTGCTATATGACCTCATCCATTGTGCTCAGACCCTTGCAAAAGACCACCACACAAATGGCATGTCTGGTTTTTCTCTTCTTAGTTTTCTTTTTATAGAAAACAAGGAAATAAACCAGGTTTCCTCACAATGGAATACCTAATGAGAGGTAATATTGAAGACTGTCGTGTGTTAAGAACTCAGATGAATTAGTGACATGTGAAGATTAACACTGGGAATTCCAGAGATACTGGAAGGAAAGATCCAGGATTGAGGTGGAGGTCCTGTATGCCAATATGTGGGTTAAAGCTGGAATTAGATCTCTGGGAAAAGGAGAATGAAGCTAATTTATTTAAGTCACTAATATTTCCATGGAAATAGTTTATGAGACACTTTATTCTACAATGCAAGGATTAGTGTCCTGGGCAACATCAATGGCCCAGTTACCCTCAGGAAGGGGCACGGACAATTCCTAAGAGGACAGAAAATGCTGGAAGGTGAGTGACAAAAAGAGAGAACTTCTTTCAAATATGATGCTCCCTGGACCCATGGCCTCTACTTTATTTCATATTAGGAAGAGACAAACAACTGATTCTGAGGGCCTGTCAATGAAATTTGCAGAAAACTGCAACGACCATGCAGTAGAGATATTTGCATTCAATGCCTGTTTACTTTGAATTGTGCTTGATGTAAAATGAAATTAATATGGAATCCCTTCAGGAATTTTGATCCTTATCCAACTATTTTAATGATTTCAATTTTGTAATTCAGCTTTGCGTATCTGAACTTGAACTGGCTCTTAGACCAAAATTGTGGAGGTCAATAAAATTTCTGAATCCATTCACTCGGCAATTCTGTCATTAAAGAAAAAACAATTCATAGTCGAAAACTTGACAACCAAATATTTATGTGCATGTAGTGGTCGGATTCTGACATATTTTGAAAATAGAATGACTAGGATTTGCTAATGAATTATTATAAGGTGTAGTGAAAAGAGACAAAAACATCAAATATTTTGGTTTGATCAACTGACAAAAGCATCTATCACCATTTGACATATTAAAATTTTGATTATTTTCTGCCTTCTTCTACTAATGGTTTGATATCAAGGATTTTCTCTTAATTCTCAGCACCTAGAAAAATCCCTGGCATGTAATATGCTTTCAATATGTATTTGTTGAGTGAATAAATGTGTACATATTACTAAGGGATAAATTTCATATTTATGGGATTATAGGGTCAAAGAGAATGTGAAAATTTATTTTTATATGTTCTGCCAAACTGCCTCCCAAACTATTTTGCAATTACAGTTTCACTAATTGTATAGTAGAATGCCATGATTACCCATGAATGTGGTAGTCATGAAAACGTAGTAGGCAGGAAAATGACCCCCCAGAGATACCATGTCTTTACATATTACCTGTGAATACATTACCTTACCTGGCAAAAGGGGTTCTGCTGGTGTGATTAAGGTTGGGAACCTAGAGATGAGCAGAATATCCTAGAATATTGGGTCCAATCTAATCACATCATTTCTTAAATTTGTAGAACGTTTTCCAGACATGGTCAGAGGAAAAAAATCTGGCTTCGAAGATGATTTTTAGTATATTCAATGAATAAATCTGCCTCATTAGAAATTTTAGAGCTGGGTAATAAGACTTGTGGAAAACTAAGAATATTAACTTGGAAATGGTGGTTAGGGAGGATTTGGGTGGTGGAGGTGGGTGAGGCCAGACCTAAGGAGACTAGTCAAGAGGTTGTTACAAGAGTCATAATAATAATAGAAACAATAATATAATAATATCATGATTGTAATGGCTAACATTTTTTTGCTGCTTATACCCTATGCTAAGAGCTTTCCTTGGATTATATCATTGACTTTTCCTTACAATCATGTGAGACAGATACTGTTGTTATATTCATTTTACAGATGAGGAAATGGAAGCTTAGGAAGGTCTGTTCATGACTGCAGAGTTCACAAGTGATAGGGCTGGGACAGGTACTTAATTTGTCTCAGAGCCCAGGCACCTACCCTTGTTCTTAAGGAACCAAACCAGAGTGGTGGCCCTGGGACAAAACATGCACTTTCCTTTTATTTACTGAGTTTCTTTAACCAAGATATACCTGCAAAGAATTGGTAGAATGTTTATGTAAATTGGAACAATGAAACCTTATACCTGAGTTCCTATTTTTTTCCCTTGGTTTTTAAGTGATTGGTTTTTAAGAGATTGTTCTATGCAACACCATTTAACATGTAATAACCTGAATGCAAATTTAAAATTTGAGGAGTGAGAATTCCAAGAAAGGAGAAAAAGTTTTTTCTAACACAGAAATAGAATTGTTATATACCACTGTGGCATATTGCTAGCACAACTTTCGTTTTCTCATATTAAATGAACAGGTATTTGTTGGTCACTCAGCACAAGGCAGGCATGCCAATTTAATTCTGCTGAGCATTTAACCCATTTGCTCTCTTCTTCTCAAGATGTGTGTGTGTGGGGGGGGGTGTTTTAAGAACTGAAGAACCTAAGTGAGATTATTTCAAAAGGTACTTTGATGTTTAATGCTTATGGTGAAAATTCTGCCTTTGAGAGGTATTTATTTTCTGCTAAGTTAAATGAATGATCAACTTATGGGACTGACCTTATTTGTAGACATAAAAAAAATAGTTAGCAACATGGTTTATTTTGAAAAGCCCTGGAAAGGCTGCTTTCTCAAAACATCATCTACTCCAAATGCTATCTGAAAGTACCAATATTATACCTTCTTAATGCCTTCCTTTTTACCTCCCTCCGTCTCTCTCGCCTTCCTTTTCTTCTATAAATATTTACTTGAATGCCTTTTATGGTCCAGACACCATAAGGGCTGGGAAGGTTGGGACATTGTAATAAAGTAGATATGGTTCCTTCCTGTAAGGAGCTTGATGCCTAGATGGGAAAAAAGACACATAACAACTATGTTAAAAGATTGTTATATAATAGCAGTTATTATATAATTCTTATAATAAAGGTGTGAATTACTGTGAGAACTCAGAGAAAGCTTCATACAAGAGATAATATTTGAACTTAATCTTGGTGTTAGGGTTTTAAAAGTGATTAAATATTGCCATCCCAATACACAAATATTTCTGATATTTGAAAAGTTCAAAAAACATTTGTTTAGTACATATTATATTGTAGGCATTATGGTATGACATGGGAATTTAAAAAATAATAATAAAACTTTGTTCCTTTCCTTAGGAGAAGATAGTCCCCTAGGAGAAAAGAGGTTTCTAAAAAATATACATTGTGAGGAGAGACAATTTACCTTGACAGGAATCAGGAGGTTAGGAGTTGAGAGCCAGAGAAATTAATCCAGGGGAGGTAAACTAAGCCTTAAAGGGTGAAAAAAGTTACAGAGGGAAAAATTATTACCTAAAACTGAAAGTGACTCTAGTAGAATTGTGGCATCAGCAATGCGGACAGAATCTCCGCATTAGTCCTTTCTCCTTTCATAGGTAAGTAGAAGATGGCTGGCTGGTAAGCAGAACATGTGGACAAGCCTTGGGATATGAAAAGGGAGTCTTCAGTTAGGGTAGGAGCTAGAGAGAACCTCAGTAACCCTGAGACAGATGAATTGCCCAGGACAACCAAGGAGGACTGAAGGAGAGGGAAAGTGAACCAGCTGAGCAGCATTACTGGTGGCTGCAACCCAAGTTAGTAGAAACAAGCTGAAGGAATATTTTAAGAATATTAGGTAAGCCTAATATTCAATTTTAAGTTATTTCTATTGCATTGATATAAATAGTCCTTATCCATTATCCAGAACTTTCAGGAGAATCTGCTGTTTAAGAAATGCCTTTATTAGACATCAAGGAAAAGTAGCTGAATTCCACACTTGGGTTGGGTGGAGCAGAATGAAAGAAAAAACTGTAAAAGATGATGTTGAGATTCCACTGGCACCAGGATGAATTGTAGCAAACACAGAAATCCTGGAAAGGATGTGGCATGTGTGGGAGGGTTAAACTATCACCAGGGTTAAAATTGAATTAGGAGCAGGAGAGGAGAGCACATAAGATATTTTAGTCGTTAATACCTTAATGTGAATTGGTTTATCTATTGATTTACTCCATCCTCTAGGCAGTTTCACATTTCAAAATCTGTGCACATGGGTTCAAGCTAGTTCTTGGGCCTAGAGTAAACTATGGAAGTTAAATAAAATTATCTAGAGGCTCTGAGCCTATTTTCTGGGCAACTTGCCAATAAGAAATAAAGTTCACTGGCAATCAAGTAAGAGTCTATCTATCATCAATAGATTGTAGTTAATCTGTATGGGTTTTTGAGTCAAGGAATAGAGGAAGGATTTAGCATCTATCCAAATAATTTTCATTCCAGCTACTCTCTAATTTCCAGGATATCCTGGTTTTAAATCCTGGAACTCTAAAAACAAGACAAAGCATCCAGATTTTATCTAGAATGACTGTTGCAACAACTTGCACAAACACATTGTTCAGGGAACTGGCATTTACAGATACTGATTAAATTGACTGATAAACTGAAATACGATCCCTGGAGATGATTGCTTATATAGCTTCCAGAAGTCTTTGGAGATAAATCAACATTCACTGGTTTGAATGTAGGCCACAGATTGGAGCCTGCTCCAAACCACTTGTGATCTAAATCATAGCATAAGAGTCTATGGGGAAAAAAAAAAAAAGTCCATGGAGAATGACCTATTAGCAGAGCCCATATAGGGAGTTGGGTTGTATCTCTATTAAGAATAATGATTCCAAATACCTTTTTAGTTCATGGAACATTTTTGAATGCCAGAATTTTTGTGGCACACTTTCTGAAATTAATTTGCCTCCATTTGAAAATTATTGTTCTTCCCTTTGATTTATTAAAATTCAATTGTGAGTTGCTATTTGAATAGAACAGTTATTTCCCTTATCTGACTCTCATATATTCACAAGGCAAAGCACTTTAAGTTTCAATAAGTAATTATATTTTGGTCTCAGTTTGGTGATAAACTGTGCCGTTTTTTGCTCTTTTGTAAGTTGGATATTGCTTACACCACTTTTCATGGCCTACTTAGCTCAAAGTTTTGACAGATAGGTATTGCTGTAATACAGAGATCCTCAGTTGTGAAAGTCAGGCTTACATATTAATCAAAATTTAGCAATACACCCAAAGGTTCATGTTACTTCAGTGTGTAATGGCATGCTTATAAACACATTACTTCATTTTTCAGATATTTATTGGCCAATTTCTATTAGTCCTAGGCACTTGGAAAGATAATAAAATACAGTTTCCATTCTCAAGAGATTTTACTATATAACAAGGGATAAAAAGAAAGTTAGCAAATGAATGTTCTAGAAAGGGGGTAAATGAGGCACAAGATTTCATAGGAGAGCATGTTCATTCTTGGCTGGGCTCAGGGAGGTTGCTGGCCTGTAGAGTGCTTTTTTCCTGGGTTGATGAAGGCCCATGCAGGGGTGGTGAGCTCGAGTCCCTCATCCCCAAGGTGGCCCTCCCATTCACTCCACTGGCCAGATGTCCTTGTACAGGGCATAACCTGCACAATTGTATCCCGCAGTCCAGGCTTGGGTGATTAAGTATGGCTTTATGAAACAGCAGTCTTGGGCGGCACAAAAAGGTGATAAAAAGTACAGAAGTGAAGTAAAGCATGAAAATGTGGTTTAAGGCCAATCGAAGGGGTGTTTTGAATTATAGGCAAAGAAGTTGTATCTTAAATTTTGTTTTAAAATTACCAAATAATACAAGCATATTATAAATGCAAACAATGCTGAAATACTTTCTTTACAATTTCCAAATCTATTCTCTTTTCCAGGGATAACCTTGCTAACATTTTTAGACACACATGTAGACACACACACACATTATATATACCTGTACATACATATATCATAATTCTATAAAAATTGTATGTAACATTTTTTAATTAACAATGTATCTTTGCCATATTTCTGTCATTTTATCCATATTAATTGCATTTTTTCTGTTAACACATAAGTAATACACAAATATACTCTTCATAAGAGTCAAAGAATAAAAAATACACAAGCAAACTGTTAAAGTCCCTCCTTACCCACTCCCATTTTCACTCTCTTTCCCAGAGGTAACCACAGATAACAAACAATTCCTTGTGCTTCTTTCTAGAGCCTTTAATAATGATTTTATAAACAGACATACTTTTATTTTTAACTATGTCTTAGAGAAATTTCCATGCCAAATCATGTAAACCTAACCCATTCTTTCTAACTGTTGCATTTTATTCCACAGAAGGATTTTGATATAAGTTATTTAACAACTGTCTTATAGATGGGCAATTATTCCCTTAAATAGGGTGACTTCCCAAATAACGTAACCGCTCATTCTCATAATAAGCCTGCAAACGTATACATTTTTTTTGTCACTCTAAGTAAATATGTCTTTAGGGGTAGTGAAGTAATCAAATGTTTACTTATAATATTAATTTATTTAGCCATACATATTTAAAATGGTGCATATTTATAGAATAATAAATTCAATTAAAAGTTTCTTTTCATCATCCTTAAATTACTATGAAACAATTTAACTCAAATTCTTCAAATGCGTCATTGTTATAATTATCTGTCATTCGTACAACCACTTTTTAAATTATCTGACACAATTTTCTTGAGCACATCTTTATTTCTAAGTTATTTGAGATTTCACTCTTTTTTAATCTGTTTATGATGCTGTTACTTGAAATTGTATTCCAAGCCAAGTCCAAATTACCTATTCGCTTAACATTAGGACAGCTGCTTTTTCCTTGTTCTTGTAAATACCTGCTTAGTGAATTATTTTTTAAAGTGTTCTTTAAAGAGCTTGTTAACCATGATGTCTAATACTTCTCATTGTGACTCATACTCCAGGAAATTATTGGTTTATCTGTGATAAATTTCTCTGTCTTTCTCTGTGTTCTCTAATTGATTAGAGTTTGTTTTGGCTAATATATTTGCTCCAAACTATATTTGTTTTTTCAAAAATAAAACTGAAAGAGCACCCAGTAACGTGAGAGATTTTGTAGGAGCTTAATTTTTAAATGACTCTTTTTCTGAGGGGTACTTTTGGGTACCTTACATTGACACTTCTGTTTCTAATTTTTCCACATTTTATTATCTTGCAATAAATATCTTTGTACATAGATCTTAGGGCACAGGTGCAACTATTTCTCTCTAAGCAACCTTCCCAATAGTGAAGTTGCTTGAAAACACTTAAAAGATATTGCCAAAAATGCATCCCTAAAAAATATCTCTGATTTATATTGGTGTTTTACTGCCTAAGGGTGCACATTTCCTTGAAACATTCCTGATACTTATTATTAATCTTTCAGAAGCTTGCCATTCAAGTAAGCAAAAATAATGTTTCACTTTTTAATTTGCATTTTAACAGGTATTGATAAGATTAACCATATTTTTTTCATTTCAGTGGCAATTGATATTTCTCTTATTTGTGAATTGTTTGAAATATTTATCTATCTTACATCTATTCATTTATCTATCAATCTATCTAATTTATCTTATCCATCCATAAACACATACATTTGCATCTACATTTTCTCACGGTGGTGTTTGACTTTTATTCATTTAAAAAATGATTTATATAATCTGGCTATTAATCTTCTGTCTGTTATATATCTTGCAAATATTTTATCCCATTATATCACTCATGTTTTAATTTAGTTTATGGTATTTTTTCTCATGCAAAAGTTTTGAATTTTTCTTAGGTCAAATCTGTGCATTTTTTTTGTTTACATTTTCTGAAATTTGTGCCTAATTTTTGAAGAGCTATCCACCTCAAAATTACAAAAAAAAATCTTTTATATATTTTTATAATTTTTAATAACTTTCTGTCCTTAATGAATGTAGCTTATTTCATGAGGTAGATTTAAAAGTTTACCTTTAGGGTGACATCATCAACATGGTGACTTAAGACATCCTCTGAAAAACCTCCCCAGAGAGTCTGCCAATAAAAGGACAAATCCCACTTGCTTAAAACTCTAGAAGATGGTACAGAATGAAGATGAACTCCACAAATGATGAATCAAAGAAAAAGAAAAATATCAGCTAGGAAACTTCCATCCCAGACTGCCGTTCCACTTCCTTCCCCCTCACTTGTTGCCATGCAGCTTGGCAGTTGTCCAGATCTCTCCGCTCCTGCCTCCAAGCAGGAACACAGATTATAGAGCCACTCACAGCAGCAATAAACTCCATGCACATCCAGGCACAGGAACCCAAGTTGAGAGAGACTCAGGGTGGAACACGAAGCACTGAAGAGTTCTGCATAAAAGAGAGCCCCCAGGGGAAAAAAACATAAAGAAGAAAGAGACCACAATAAAACTACAGAACTGTGACTGGCAAGTGCTGTGCTCATTCAATCCAGTTTCTATTGGCTGGACAACCTAAACACAAAATGGATTTTCCTGGAATGATGCATCTTACTGGATTGACCCAATCTGGCTTCCCAGGGTGGGATATCCTAATGAGGAAGAAACCAGCAGTAGAAAAGCCTCAGAGAGAAAAAAGAGGGGAAGGTTAAACTGAACTGCTGTAAGACAGGAGGGTCCCAGAACTGAAAACAGTAATGGGGCACTGAGTAAGGAAGAGAAATTAAACAATGATAGAAGCTGGGTAGAAAATTCTTCACAAAAACAAGCATAACAGAAGATTCCCAGAGAAGGAACAGAAGAGAAAGGGAACTTTCTGTGGGAGGTGAAACAATTACACCAACAATTAAAGTGTGCAATCTTAAAGGTTGTATCTGATATCTAAGGCAAGAATCAGATGAAGAGCTGAGAAAATCTGATCAGTTAAACATGGGTGATTATAAAGCTCTAGAATAAGGTGGACCAAGCATCTAAAAAGGGCCTTAACACAAAGCCAATCAACAGAAAAAACTGAGACAAGAGAGAGAAACTGACGTTCAGAGTTAACTCATCAAGATCAGATGCCTAGGCATAAGCAAAAAAATTACAAACCATACTAAAAAAAAGAGAGATATGGCTCAGTCAAGGAAACAAATTATAACTTCAGAGGAGTCACTGTATTTGGAACAACCAATCAGAGAAATTAAAAAACAAAACTAAATCAATTCAAGGAGTTGAAGAAAAATATGCATAAAGAGATAAATGAGATTAAGAAGACAATGTGTGAGCATAAAGAAGAATTTGAAAGTATGAAAGAATCATAACAGAAATTATGGGGATGAAAAGCACAAAAGCAGAGATTGAAAATACACTAGACCAAGTTTCAATTTTACAAAAATAAGTTTCCTTCGTACAGGCATCAATATCATAGATGGCATATTGGCCCATTTTCCTTTTTTTAGGCACTGCCCATGTACTCTAGAAAAACTTAGCCTAATAATAACTATTGCCTGAGCGTTAACTCTTGAAAACCTCCTTGTCACTCAATGTGGCCTTTCTCTAAACCAAACTAAGCAAATAAGCTCACTACCTTCCCCCCAGCATGGAACATGACTACCTAGGCTGATCCTCTCTGGCACTGAGGGATTAACACCAAATGCCAACCAATGATGTATTTGGAAAAAGACCTTGACCAAAAAGAGAAACATTTAATATAAAAGAGTTTTTGTGGCTAAGAGATTTCAAAGTGAGTCGGGAGGGTGTTTCAGAAATTACACTTATGCACGTCTCAGTTAGATCTCACTAACTGCTACAGTAAACAAAACCAAAACAGGGGTGCTCCTGAGGACTCTAGAGATATCCAGATACTATAGGCAAGGCACATACCCCATGAAATCACCACCCTTGGTGGGCCTTACCTTGGAATATATGAGAACCTATTTCCCCACTATAACAGAATTAGGCTCATTTATAATTTCCTACATATGATTCTTCGATCCCTTTTATTTGAACCTATAATTAACACTATATCCATTAAATATATGTCCCAGAGACTTAAATCTTTCATCTCTTGATATTCCAGATGAGCCCTGAATCTCAGCAGAGTTGCAGCCAACCCTATTCTCCAGTTTATGAGACTCACACAGGGCAACTAACAAAATGATGATGATGGACAATGCCCATCCCAAAAAGCAAAAAGCATCTACAACTGCAAGCAAAAAGTTCTTTCCATCTGCCCCATTAAGATCTAAGATCCCTCTCAATCTGAAACAGAGCAGGCATCACCACCCCCAAACCCTCAAGATTAAGGAATGAACAAACATAAAGGGGGAATGTGACCATGGGCCAAAGTAGATTTATTATTGTTGTTGTAACAGAAGAACTTGAAACATTGATATAAAAATAGTGGTTACCAGAGGTTCTATGGAGAGAGGGAGGAAAGAATAGGTGGAACATAGGGCATTGGAATTGTTCTGAATGATATTGCAGTGACAGATATAGGCCATTATACATTTTGTCAAATCCTATATAACTGTACAGTGAAAAGTATAAATTATATTGTAAACTATAGACCTTGGTTAGTAGCAATGCTTCAATATTTGTTCATCAAGTGTAACAAATATACCACAATGATGTTATTAACAGGGGAAATTGTGGGAGTGGGAGAGGGTAAGGTATGTGGGAATCTCCTATACTTTCAATGTAACTTTTATGCGATCTAAAATTTCTCTATAAATAAAGTTTATTATATGAAAAAAAAGGTACGTTCCATAAAAAAATAAAAATTAAAAATACACTAGAGGCATACAACAGCAGATGTGAACAGGGAGAAGAAAGAATTAATGAACTAGAATACAGGACAATTGAAATCATAGTGTCAGAAGAACAGATAGAGAAAAGAATTTATAAAAGCAAGCAGTGTCTCAGGGATTTGAATGCTAGCTTGAAGTGTACACACATATGCATCATGGGCGTCCTAGAAGAAGAAAAGAAAGGAAAAGGAGCAGAAAGAATATTTGAGAAAATAGTGGCCGAAAATTCCCAACTCTAATGAAAGAGATAAATATACATGTCCAAGAAGCGCAACATACTTCATACAGAATAAATACTAATAGACCTGCTCTGAGACACATACTGATCAAAATGTCAAATACCAAAGATAAAGACAGAATTCTGAAAGCAGAAACAGAAAAGTGATTTATCTCATATAAGTTTTCCTCAATATGACTAACTACCAATTTCTCATCAGAAACCATGGAGGAAAGAAGGCAGAAATATGATATATTTAAGGTATTGAGAGAGAAAAACTGCTATCCAAAAATTCTTTGTCTGGCAAACTGTCCTTCAAAAATAACAGAAAGTTTAAAATATTCACAGATAAACAGAAACTGAGAGAGTTCATCAACAAGAGAATGGCCCTACAAGAATTACTAAAGAGAGTTCTGCAGATTGAAAGGAAAAGACAGGAGAGAGTGGCTTGAAGTAGTGTGAAGAAATGAAGATTATTAGTAAGGATAACCAAAAAAGTAAAAGCAAAACCCAGTAGTACTGTATCCTTAATATACAACTCTACTCTCCAATTCCTATATGAGTTAGAATACAATTACCCATATTAGACATATTTCCTGATAATGGTCATGCAAAATATAAAATGGTTAAGTGGTACAAAACAACATAAAGAGAAGAAACAGATATATGGGAACAGAGAACTTGTATGCTATTGAAGCGAAGTTGGTATCTTTTCAAGCTAGTAAGATATAGATGTTGGTTGTATAATATAAACCCCAGGTTAAGAACAAAGAAAGTATTTAAAACATATACAGAAACAGCAATTAGGAAGAGATCAGTCAAATATAACACAAAATATCAACTATACAGAAAAAGAGGCTGCATTAAAGAAAAAGAGATTCAAAAGAAAAAAAGATATAACATATAAATACCAAAAGACAAAATAGATGAAGTACAGTAGTAATGCTGAATGTTAATGGATTAAACTCCCTAATCAAAGCACAAAGGGGCAAAATAGATTTGGAAAAAAAAAAAAAAAAA
>JAQZBX010020909.1:22569-32762 GCA_029593785.1 Cabassous unicinctus | reverse complement strand
GCTCAAAAGCTTTTTAATTTTAAACTTTCTTTTTAATTTGGAAGTACCAGGGATTGAACCCGGGACCTTGTACATACAATATAGGCACTCAACCACTAAGCTACACCTGCTCTGCAAAAGTTTTTAATTTTGATGAGGACCCAGTCTTCTATTTTTTCTTTCATTGCTTGGGCTTTGGGTATAAAATCTAAGAAAGCATTGCCTAACACAAAGTGCTGAAGATGCTTCCCTAAATTTTCTTCTAGGAGTTTTTAGTTCTCTTAAATTTAGGTCTTTGGTACATTTTTCAGTCTATTTTTTGGATATGGTATGTGGCACTTTGAGATTATTTTTGTGAATCCCAAAAAGAGAAAGTTTATGTTTTTAAACTAATCTATTCCTCTGTATGTGATACCCTTTGAATGCACTAGATTCAGTTCACATGTCTTGATTAAAGATTACCTGTTAAGATTAGGGCTTTCATTTGAACACATCAGTATTGCTTGACTCAGGTCAAGTGTCTGCCCCTTTGGTGGGCTGATATAAATGGACACTCACTCAAGAAGACACATGGGAAGAGAGAGAGAGCTCTGTCGTGTTTGATACTGGGACCCTGGGGAAAGACAAACCATTTGCCTGCTAGTTTGCAGCACAAGAGAACAAAGCAGCTGAGCAGCTGAGAAGGCCCAGAAAGAAATGAGCTCTATGCCAGAGACTGTTATAGGAAGCCCTGAGAGACCAGGGAAAGATCACCTGCCATCTATCTTGCTTCAACACATGGCAGCTGACTTTGGTGAGAAAGTACCTCTTATGGTACCTTGAGTTGGACTTTCCATGGCCTTGGGACTGTAAGCTTTTATCCCAAATAAATACACTGTATAAAAGCCAACAGATTTCTGGTAGTTGGCATCAGCACACCTTTGGCAGACTAATAAAGAATTTGGTGCCAGTAGTGGGGTACAGTCTGCTGCAAATGCCAAAAATGCTGGAATGGTTTTATAAATGGTTAGGGGGCATTTTTTGGACAAATTGTGAGTCACTTAATAGGGAAGGCCTAAATTGCTTTGAAGAGACTATTGGTAGGAATATGGACACTAAAAAAGACTTTTGAGGAAGCCTTAGAAGTAAATGATGAAACTATTATTGGAAAGTGGAGGAAAGGCAATCTGTGTTTTAAAGTTGCAGAGAACTTAGCAAGATAGACTTTTTATGTTACATGGAAGGCAGAATTTTAAACTTACGTGCTTGGACATTTAGCCAAGGAGATTTCCAAACTAAATGTGGAAAATGGAGCCTGGCTTCACCTTGCAGTTTACAGTAAATGCTAGATGAAAGACATAAGCTGAGAACTGAATTATTGAGCACAAAGAAACCATCATCTTAGGAATGACTCTCAGACTTTGAAATCTAATGAAGTATGCCCTGAAGGTTTTCAGAACTGTTGGGGACCAGTGACTAATGTTTCCCTCCCAGATTCTCCTTGTGGTTTATCTTATGTCTGTCCCTTTGTATATTGGAAGTAGGTAAATTGTTTTGTAAGTTTCACAGGTCTACAGCCAGAGGGGACTTTGCCCCAAGACAAACTGTATTTCTCTAACTGTGATGTGATTTTGACTGAGCATTGCTAACTGAAAATATTTAAGGTTTTTTAAAATATTGAACTGTCTTCTTGGGATTCAGAGGGGGGAATGTGGCAGTTTGAGATTATTTTTGTGAATCCCAAAAAGAGAAAGATTATGTTTGTAAACTAATCTATTCCTCTGGGTATGATAACCTTTGAATGCTTTAGATTCAGCTAATATGTCTTGATTAAATTACCTGTTGTGATTAGGGCTTTGATTCTCTCATATCAGTAGGGAATGACTCAGGTCAAGTCACTTCCCCCTTGGTGGACTGATACAAATGGACACTCACTCAGGAAGACACATGGGAAGAGAGAGAGCTCTGTCATGTTTGATCCTGGGACCCTGGTGAAAGATGAACTATCTTTCATATTGCTGATAGTTTGCAGCAGAAGAGGACAGAACAGTTAAGCAGCTGAGAAGGCCCAGAAAGAAACAAGCCCTTTGCCAGAGACTGATATAGGAAGTCCTAAGAGACCAGGCAGAGATCATCCACCATCTTGCTTCAACATGTGGCAGCTGACTTTGGTGAGAAAGTACCTCTATGGTACCTTGAGTTGGACTTTTCCTGGCCTTGGCGCTGTAAGCTTTTACCCCAAATAAATATCCTTTATAAAAGCCAACAGATTTCTAGTACTTTGCATCAGCACCTTTTTGGTAGACTAATACACGGTATGAGGTAGGGGTCCACCTTCATTCTTTTGCAAATGGAGTTTTCCCAGCACCATTTGTTGATGAGACTACTCTTTCTCAATTGACTTGTATTTGAATTCTTGTCAAAAGTCAGTTGGCTGTAAATGTTAGGGTTGATTTCTGAATTCTCAATTCAATCCCATTGGGTCGATATGTCTGTCCATATGCCAGTGCCATGCTGTTTTGATTACTGTGGCTTTGTAATAATTTTTAAGATCAGGAAGTGTGAGTCCTCCAACTTTGTTCTTTTTCAAAATGGCTGTGGCTTTTTGTAGCCTCTTAACCTTCCATATAAGTTTTATGGTTGGCTTTTCCATTTCGGCAAAGAAGGTTGTTGGATTTTTGGTTGCAATTGTTTTGAATCTGTAAATCACTTGGGTAGAATTGACATTTATACAATATCAAGTCTTCTAATCCATGAGCATGGGATGTCGTTCAATTTATTTAGGTCTTTGATTTCTCTGAACAATGTTTTCAAGTTTTCTGTGTACATGTCTTTTATATCCTTGGTTAAATTTATTCCCAGATATTTGATTCTTTTAGTTGCTATTGTCAATGGAAGTTTTTCTTGATTTCTTTTTCCAGTTGTTCAGTAGAAGACTACTGATTTTTGCATGTTGATTTTGTATCCCACCACTTTGCTGAATTCATTTATTAGCTCTAGGAGCGTTGTAGTGAATCTTTCAGAATTGTTTGTATATAGGATCATGTCATCTGCAAATAGGGAAAGTTTCACTTCTTCATTTGTAATATGGGTGCCCTTTAGTTCTTTTCCTTAACTATTTTCTTGGCTACAACTTCCAGTACAATGTTGGATAACAGTGGTGACAGTAGGCATCCTTGTCTTGCTCTTGGTCTTAGAGCAAAAGTCTTTTATTAGTTGTGGGTTTTTCATATATGCTCTGTAGCAGTTTGATATTGTTTATGTATTCCAAAAATAGATATTGGATTCTGTTTGTAAACTGGTTTGTTACTCTGGGCATATTAGATTATATTGGATTCAGAGGTTTCACTTTTATTTTATAAAATAATGATTAAGGTTTTTATTGGGCCATGTCAGTAGGACATTGAGTCCCTGACCCCCTTGGTAGGTGGAGACTCACAGAGAAACCACACCACAAAGATGGGAGGTGAGAGTTTTGATCCTGGAGCCTGGGAAGCAAATACACAGGGAAGCAGATACATAAGGAAGGAGAGAAGGCTCCATCAGACACAGCAGAGGCCCTGGGAAGAGAGATGAACCATTTGCCTGATAGCCTACAGCTGGCCTTGTGGAGAGAGCAGAGCAGATGAGACTGGAGAGGAACCCAGGAAGCCTGAACTGTTGCAGACTTTGGCAGCCATCTTGCTCCAACACGTGGCAACAGACTTTGGTGAGTAACTTATGATTTATGACCTAGTAACTGTACACTTCTACCCAAAATACCCTTTATAAAAGCCAACAGATTCTGGTATTTTGAATCAGCACTCCTTTGGCTGACTAATACATGCTCTTTATCATGTTGAGCATGTTTCCTTCTAATCTTAAATTTCTTAGTGTTTCTATCATGAAAATGTGCTGGATTTTGTCAAATGCCTTTTCTGCATCAATTGAGGTGACCATGTGGTTTTTTCCCCATCATTGTTAATGTTCTATATTACATTAATTGATTTTCTTATGTTGAAATACCCTTGCATACTTGGGATAAATCCCAGTTCACCATGGTTATAATTCTTTTCATGTATTGTTGGATTTAGTTTGCTAGTATTTTGTTGAGGTTTTTGCACCTATATTCAAAAGAGATATTGCTCTCTAATTTTCTTTCCTTGTGGCATCTTTCTCTAGCTTTGGTAAGAGGATGGTGTTGACCTAATAGAATGAATTAAGGAGTGTTCACTCCTCTTTAATTTTTTAGTAAGAGTTAGAGCAGGATTGATGTTAATTCTTTTTGGAATGCTTGGTAGAATTCCCCTGTGAAGCCATCTGTTCCTGAGCTTTTCTTTGTTGGGAGGCTTTTGATAATTGTTTCAATCTCTTTACTAGTTATTGATCTGTTGAGGTCTTCTATTTCTTCTTATGTCAGTGTAGGCAAATTATGTGTTTCTAGGAATTTGTTTATTTCATCTAGGTTATCTAATATGTTGGCATTCAGTTGTTCACAGTATCCTTTTCTTGTCTTTATTTGGTGGTGTTGGTAGTAATGTGCCCATTTCTGAATTTTAGGCATTTGTGCTCTTTCTTGTCTCAAGCTGCTTTTACCTGGAGAGCAAATTCTGGGAGTGGAGGCACACTGGAGAGGAGCTTCCCAAGTCAATCTTTTACACCTGGAACAAGGCCAGGTACCAACAAAAGAAGTGCCAGTTGCTCCAAACTGACCTGGAGAGGGCATGATGGAGGGATCAGGAAAGGTTCCAGGAGCTTCTTTTATGGCTCCCCAAACCTGTGCTTTCTTGATCTGCCCAGAAAACGCTGCCCTTCATCTGTCCTCTGCAGCTCTGAGGAAATGTACCATCTTAAATCTCTGTTGCCTTTGTCTGGATGGGTTGGAACAAGGGCCATCTTCAGATCCAGGCCACCAGCAATGCAAAGTAGCTAATCAGAATCTGTGATCAGCAATAGGCCCATATACACTCTGGATCTTGGGGAAATGGATTTTTTTGTCCTTTTTTGGCAGCAGCAAGCTTTGGCAGGGATCAGACCCTGCTGCTGCCTGCTTTGATAATGGTGACTAGGCAACAGTAAATTCCCTGGTATTTACTATAATTTTATCAGCCTCTTCTTCCTGTTTTTCTCTGGATGCTGTACAGTGTTCTACTGAACTCAAATTTCAAAATAGTTGTTTCAAATTTAGACAGCCTGTATTTTTCAGCCAAAGGTGTGCTGATGCAAAGTTCCAGAAATCTGTTGGCTTTTATAAAGGGTATTTATTTGGGGTAGAAGCTTACAGTTACCAAGCCATAAAGTGTAAGTTACTTCCCTCACCAAAGTCTGTTGCCATGTGTTGGAGCAATATGGGTGCCGGTCTCTGCAAGGGTTCAGCCTTCCTCTTCCTCTTAAGGCTCCATGGTCCCAGCTCCTTCCAGTCTCAGATGTAGGCTAGTATAGGTTCACCTCTCTCCCTGGGGCTTGTTTCTTACCGGGCTCAGCTGCTCTGCTCTCTTCACAAGGTCAGTTGTAGACTATCAGGTCTGAAGCCTCTGCCGTGTCTAATGGAGCCTTCTCTCTTTCCTCATGTATCTACTGCTTTATGTATTTACTTACTGGAGCTCCAGCATCAAAACTCAAACTCTCTCCTCTTCTGTGTAATTTTCTCTATGAGTCTTGGTGGGCAGGGACTCAATATCCTACTGACATGGGTGGTAAATTAAAATCTTAATCATAATTTAATCTAGTAAAAGTGAAACCTCTGAATTTAGTACAATCAAAGGGGAACACACCCAGAGGAATAGACCAATTCACAAATATAATCCAATATCTATTTTTGGAATTCATAAACAATGCCAAACTGCTACACAGTCCCTGCCAGTTTAATAGTTGTTCTGCTGGAGAGACTGATTCTTAGAACTTCCTACTCCACCATCTTCCCACAACCACTCCCCCACTCACCCCTCCCCAGAAAATTGGAATTTGGCCTTCTCACTCTTAAAATGATAAAATATCATTTTTACCTTCTGTTTCATCTTCTCAGATGGCTGAGATGAGATTCTACAGCTCACCAAATTATCTTATCTTCTTTGATCTGACTTTATCATGCCCTAAATTATTAAAAATAGGACAAAATTTCCTCACTTATAGCAGAGTTAAGCTTCCTAATAATCTCATTGCCCAGGCACCCATCTTTATCTAGTGGCCAAATTTCTTGTGATAAATATTTTAATTTTTGCCTTTACTGGATCAGACTTACATTTAGAAACAATAAAAAAAAGAATATAAGGAAATACTTTAGCACTTAAACCTATCTTTTATAATAACTGGAAGAACCCTCGAAACTCATAAAGATTTGTTTTTTTCTACTTACTAAAAAGAGGTACTAGAAATAATTAGGGTTGTTTGCATTTCAAATTTCCTAATTAGCTAAATTCAATTGTAAGACCTACATAGGAATTGTTAAATGAGAAGGATGTTTAGGCTACCCTAAATTAAGCTTGTAGAGCTGTTATTGTAAATAGAAATATATCAGAGATTGTATATTTTATATGCATACTTGAGATTTGTCAACGAATTGCTGTCCATTATTTATTCTTATCATAATGGGAAACATTGCTCAACCTCTTAGGAAATAGTGATATATCATACCCAAGTGAAGAATTTTACTTTTCTCCATTCCTATAGTATTACTGACTATATTAGAATGACCACAGTCAATTAGTCTCATTATAAGACAGTTTTTTTCCTCCTTCTGGTATTAGCCTGAAGGTTTTGCTGTAAATTACAGGCTGAGACAATCACAGTGCATTGTGTTAGGACTGAATCAGGTACTTTGTACTATTGAAACTTCAAACAATGTACTCTTGGGTATAGGCTTCCAAACTGAGATGGCTTAGACAACTTTCAGACTGTACCAATGGACTGAGTCATTATATCCAAGTTTCCTTTAGTATGGACACAGATGTACTCTATGAAAGCAGATTGCTGACCTACAATCTGGCATAGCAAGAATTACTTACTGAGGATTATATAACTGAACAGGGGTAGTTTAATTGTGGTTATTTGTTTGGAATACTGTTGATAATATACTTAATGTGCATTTTTAATGGATATATGAAGAAACTCTTAGCTCCTTCTCAATTTAGTGGAATATGTTTTGTTTTTGTGTTTTCTTTCTTATTTTATTTTTTTAGGAGGCACCAGTACCAAACCCAGGACCTCTCATGTGGGAAGCAGGCTCTCAACCACTTGAGCCACATCTGCTTCCCTAAAATATGTTTTTAAAATCTGTTTTTAATGTATCTGATTGTCACTAAATTGTTTCCTCCTCTCTTCTCTCCCCCAAAACTCAGGAACATATTTATTAAGGTTCCTAACTTCTTATGGCAATATAGTTACTTGCATGCATTCAACAAAAATCTGTCTTCCTATTTGCTGTACTTATTTAGAAAAATTGATTGTGTAATGAAGCCCATAACTGGAGTATTGCATTTGAGAATGACTCTCCCTCAGTCAGGCATAGTAAGCCCACTATTAAACAAGTTTTGACTTTATATTTGGAGCTAGTGCTATCAACCTATACCAGGAATTTTGTGATGTTCTTTATCTTGTGGGTTATGAAAATGTCACTATTTTAGCTCATATTGCTATGGCTTCATACCTGGATTTCAGGGTCCTGATCCCACAACTGACAAAAAAGGTCATTTCCTAACAGGTAAGAGACATTAACAAATTTGGGGGACCATGAGAAATGAGGGATTCACCCAAATGTATGAGTATTTCAGGAAGAATGTGGTGGAGAAAGTTTCTTGGTATTAGCTTCCTAGCCTCAGTATAAAAGAACAAATAATAGATGCTTTTCCAAGCCCAATTTGAGTATCAATATTAAAATTTCCTGGCAGAAGTTAATTCTCTGACATATGTAGTTATACGAATGGCTCTAAATTTACAGAGTAAACTCAAGAAATCCTGTATGGCTAACACTCTTGTAGAACCTATGTAAATAATAAGGCCAATCCAATAAGACTACCTTTTTTGGGATCAAGAAAAATCTTTAGAGATTACTCATAATCACAAGGTGAGAAAAAATCAGTATAATTACATGAACTTAAAAATAAGGCAAAAAGATGGGTGGCATGTCTTTTCAATGTTATATATTAAAAGGTCAACCAAGGATTATCTAGGAGAATGACTTAGTGTGACTCAATATTTACTATTGATTTACAGCCCCAGACGTAGTAATGTTCCTTGTTAACTTGCAGATCTTTTCCCAGTAAAGGAAAAATTAATTCCTGTCCATTGGAGTAGGTATCTCCAATGGTTATAAAAATTATGGTCTTATTGGACTTCAACTAGTATTGTGTCAAATGGAGCAATCATATTCTAGTTTTCATTTCTTCATTAAATTGCATCTTACTCAGACGTCCTCAATAATTCATTAGTTGAATAAAATTTTGGCATGGAGTCATTGTATATTTGCATGAGAATTATGATTTTTAATATTTTTTAAATTTTAGTTTAATACAATATTAATATTATACCTATATGGCATTAGATAAAGAGGGGGTAAAACTCATTAAAACGCCCAAAGTATGCCAACTTTCCACCACTGTCAATCAATGGAATATGATTTTAAACTTTCATCCAGCTGTATGTCTTACTAGATATATAATGAAGACACTCAAAGCAAAAATAAAGACACCCAGAAAAATTTCTGCTGACACATTTTTGAGAGAACAACTTGGGGGGTTCTAATAAATGTTCTAATTCATAATTCTATGAATTATGATTTCCAAGTTCTTTATGCTTAAGAACATTATGTTTATTCTCTAGAACTTTAGCTTTCTTGAGATATTTATAAAAGGATTTGAAAATTTTAAGTTAGCATGAAATTTAAGTTGTTTTTATATTATTATTATTATTTTATCTTACTAAATTGTTAACTGAAAACTCTTTCCAGAGTAATATGTTCTGCCCATTTTACAATTACCTTGCTGCTGTGTTAGAGTTATACACACTCAGAGCTCAGTTACTATGGAAAGCCTATTAAAATGTCCAACTAATCCCCAAATGCTTTCATTTTAAGAATGGAGGGAACTCACTCTGTCTTTAGTTCCTGAGCCTATTGAAGAATTGCTGCCAAAAGATCTTTCTTTAACTCTTTTACTAATTTCTTCTTTTGTCATTATCACTTTTTTTACCTTGTATCATAATTTTTGATGTACCTATAATAATATTTTAAATTCCAAAGATATATGCATATGTGCATAGTCATTTTCTTTTTAATAATAAAATATTTATATTCATATGGACAATATGGGAAACATCACTAATTCAACATACTCAGTGTTCCCTAACTAAACTTTCAACATCAAGTTTATTTTAATCAGAAAAAAAAAATTAAAGGATATCTCTTAAACTCACATGAGACACATTATTCATTCTTTATTTAGAATATTCTTCCTTTTGAATTCATTTTGCTTTCATGAAGTTAAATCTCTTGACAATCATAATTTCAAATTGTTTTCTAAACTTTGTGAGAAAATAAGACTTTAACATTTATTTCAATATAATAGTCAAATTTCATTCTGAATCTTTCATCAAATAAAAAGAGCAGAACTTTTTTTCAGCAATGTTGACTGGCTTGTTCTATTAAATATCATAAAAGTATACCTATAGATATATTACTACCACATTTATTTAATCTTATAAATGGTAATTTATTCAAATGAAAAATGACCTTAGAAGCAATGGGGATTTACAAAATTTACTCTAATATAGCTATACTTTTTTCTTGATAATAACAAATGTCATCATTACAAGAAGGTATCAATATTTTCTTATTTTTAAAAGGCCTTGACTTATTGTCTGAATGAGGGTTACACTTAATTTCAAGGTTAATGAAACAAGATATTTTGGATATTATTGTTGTAACAACATAGAATAGCTCAGCACAACATTTTGATAAAATGTAGTATTTCAACCAATCGTTGTCAATCAAATAAGACAGGAAATCTGCTAATACATATGATTACTTGAACTTAAGGAATTGGCAACCCTTAGCATTTGTAGCAGGTGGTGACACACTAGTACATTTGGACTGGCAACCAGTATCTGGCAGTAGCTCAACCCCCACTGCCTTTACTGCTATTTCGGTTTATTGCTACTATTCCTGGTCGCTGCCATTGGCACGACAAACACCAGTCTTGGATCTCACAAAGTTATCATGGCCTCCAGGTCCCTCAACCCCATCTGTTCTGAACTCTACAACA
>JAQZBX010020909.1:0-22469 GCA_029593785.1 Cabassous unicinctus | reverse complement strand
AGTCCACTCTATATTTTTATAGCTGAATTCAAGAGGAAGTAAAAAAAATGCAGCCAAGCTTTAGGGCTATTCATGTTTTGCTTTCTGTGATGCAGATGAAAACATTTGCAGGTGTGAAAATTTTATAAATTTGCTAATCATCAATATTAAATAGAATGAGAAGATAAGAATGATTTCTGCATTTTTTCAGGCTCATTTCTCCTATTCCTTGCATTATGTAAACTATAAAACATAATCAAAGAAAATAACAGTGGACTAAAAGACTGACTCATGAACCCATCAGTGACTGGCATGCCACCATTTATTTCTTCCCCTCACTAATTCCTTTAAACTAGTCTAAACCATCATATTTTGCCTATGTAATTGCAGTAGCCTCTCTATCTGTTGCCCTGTTTTTTCTCTTACCATTGTTAAACAAGCAAATCAAATTTCTCATAAACAATTTCTTAATGTTGAAAGATAAAAGTTATTAATTTCACCCTGGGGAAATATTGTTTAAAAAAACAGATCCTCCTGCACAGAGAGAGTTCATGACACTTATAGACTGTAGGATCCACTTCCTAAAGGATATAAAATCAACCAGTCAAAAAAAGTCTATTTGATTGAGTACTTGTTGCAAAAGTCCTAGCTGATATCAAGCCTCCATAAATTATGTCAAATCTTCAAGCCTTAAAAGGAGCTAATTAACCCTGGGAGTTTGCTGTGAAGTGTGCAAATCCAACAGCCTGCGGCAGTAATTTTCAGGGGGATTTCCAGGGATAGACACAAGGGACAATATTTCTGGGTATTTAGGTGATTTGGTTCCTTTGGGAAATATTTCTGAAAAGCATGAAGTGTTTTGCTGTAAATGTCTTCCCATTCGAGGCGCTCACCAATTATATGTGCTCTAAATGAAAAGTGATCTGTTTGCTAGAGAATGAAGTGAGGCAACACAAAGGAAAATATTATGAGCTCTGAACTAGTTCAAAGTGTGAAGACTGGAAGAAATAATGTAAGAAAGTGTTAGCGGAAAAACAGAGACAAAACAAATACGAAGAGTAGTGGAAGAACGTGCACAAAGAGAAGAAGAAATACACATCCAACAAGGTTAAAAGTAATGAGGCTCTCTCTGAAAATAAAAATTGTTGATCATTGAAGTAATGACTGGTTATGACTAATATCCTGCATAAGAAAAGGAAGGATCTGAGGGCATAGTGGCACTGCAAGCTATTCTTCTGGGTGGATCTTATGGTGGCAGTTACTGATTTTGGTTCTGAAAAATGGTTTATGATATTAAAAGGTAAAAATTCATCTTGTCCCCTTTGGAAATATTTACTTGCCAAGATACAAACCAACCTGCTTACTAAAGGTTTCTGATGACAATATGAGGGTTGAAAGGACAGAAAATAAATATTTAAATAAAATCCTAAACTGCATATCTTATGCAGCGTATTTGATAACATAGAGAATGGAGAACAAAACAGAGCGACATTTTCAGTAACTCGTAAGAAAAAATATCATGGATATGTATAATAATGTCTAGGTTGAATAGAGACTGATTAGTAAAATGAATTTCAAATTTTAAAATAAGAATATGAGTGTGATCTCACAAGTTGAATAACGCTCTAGTAGTTTATGACAATAAATTCTTATGGCTCCTGCAAACATTCACATTCAATGTGCCAGGAACTGAGCTAAGCACTTTATGCACATTCAACAGCCATTTGTATTGGGTATGATATTTTCCCCCATTTTTCAGGACAGTAAATTCTGTAAAGTTAAATCATTTACCCAAGGGCACACATCTGATAAGGGGCAGGGCAAAATTTGAATTCAAGCCTGTTTCAACTAAACTATTTGTTCTTCACAGACTGCAGCTTAGAGATTCATGAGAGTCACACAACTGAATGTAATGTCAAGTACATTCAGAACTAGAATTCATAAATACACATACACATATATATGCATGCGTATATGGAAAAATAAATCTATGTATGCATATATATACATATATACATATATATTAAGTTCAGCATAGCAAATTCGGACATTTATTGTCTTATTGTACCTCCCACCAAGGGAACAAAAAGACAAGTTACTGTGAAACAAAACAAAAGGAAATGTAATTATAAAAGTGCTGTGAACAGAAGAGGTTCATCATGAACAGGTATTTATTTGATTTTCTGGTTTATAAAAGTACAAGGAGCACACTGTCAATTAATATTATTGAGGAAGTCACAGCTTAGAAGCCACACAAAAATGCAGAAGAACAGATACACAGAACAGGAGATTGAAGAGGGAGAGATATTAAGTGATTTTTCATGATAAAGGAAAAAGATCCCATAATCCCATTCCTAAGCAGATGTTTATGACATTTCAAAAACACAGACAAAAAAAAGTTCTTATTAAAAACACTGAATAAAAAATGAGAATGAGGCAGTGTACCCAGCAAAATTGCCAGTCAAGTACATGGGTAAAATAAAGATAATTTCCGACATACAAAAACTCAAGTAGTGTATAAGAGCATTCAACAAATTGTATTATTTAAAAGTTGATGTTCCATATATGATTAACCTACGGTCTTTCAGAAAGAAAAGTAATTAGAAATACTAATAAAATCACACAGGTTTGCAATATAGACTGAATATGAATCAAAATGAAGTAAGACAAGATTTTGATCATTGATGTAATATAAGAAAAACAATTATCCATTATCCTTGTTGCTTTGACCATTTCACTTTTAGCTCCACAGAGTCTATAAAACAGAAATATAATTTCCCCAAGAATTCAGCATACAACCTGGTTCATCAGTGAATATTCTTAAAATTAATATAATATTATAAAATTTGTCTATTGCTTTACCATTTTAACATTTGTCATATAGAAAAAGCATGAAAATCCAAATTACAACTTAAAATGAAAATAACATAAACTTTGATAAATAAGGATACCTCTAACATGTTGGGAGATGGAGCAGATAATGAAATCTGAAGAGAAATGGGGAAGCTGTAAATTATTTGTCTTTCATATGTGTAGATGTCTTTGAAATCAATGGGGGAAAATTGAGAGATTTAAGTTTAATGTTTTATTTTTTAAAAAGATTACATAAAAGTCATAGAAACAATTAGACTTATAGGGTGATGGGGTACTGAAGAACTAAATTCTTTTAGTTAGTTTAATAGGGTATAGTAAAAATGCAAATCTCCAAGATATAAAGGTATGAGGATTTTATTTGAGAATGTTGAAAAGAAGAAACCACGTACCAGGAAAAATAAACAAAAGAAGCAGATGTACTTTCTTCTGGGGAGTGGATCTGTGATTTAGGAAACAATAACACAGAGAGATTTTAAAGTTTATTTCCCTTCTCTTTAGTTTTTCCAACAACATGCACAGGCATACGTCAGAGATATTACTGATGTGGTTCCCGACCACCACAATAAAGGGAATCATACACTTTTTTTTTGTTTCCCAGTGCATATAAAAGTTCTCTTTACACTATGCTGTAGACTAAGTATGCAATAACATGATGTCTAAAAGTAAATTAAAATTACTTTATTGCTAAATAATGACTTCAGTGAGCCATAAACATTTTGCTGGTGGAGAGTCTTGCCTCAGTGTGGGAGGTGCTGCCTGATCAAGGAAGTGGTAGCTGAAGTTTGGGGTGGCTCTGGCAAATTCTTAAAATAAGACAACAAAGAAGTTTGCCACATCGATTGACTCTTTCTTGAAAGATTTCTCTGTAGCATGTGGTGCTGTTTGATAGCATTTTATGCAAAATAGAACTTCTTTCAAAATCCAAATCAATACTCTCAAACCCTGCCACTGCTTTACCAATTAAGTTGATGTAATATTCTAAATTCATTGTTGTCATTTCAACAATGTTCATAGCATCTTCACCAGGAGTAGATTCTACCTCAAGAAACCACTTTGCTCATGAATAAGAAGCAGCTCCTCATCCATTCAAGTTTTATCATGAGATTGCAGCAATTCAGTCATGTCTTCAGGCTCTTTTACTTCTAGTTCTCTTGCTATTTCCACATCAGCAGTTACTTCCTCCACTGAAATCTTGAACCCCTCAAAGTCATCCATGAGGTCTGGAATCAACTTCATCCAAACTCCTGTTACTGTTGAAATTTTGATTTCTTCCCATAAATCACAAATGCTCTTAATTGCATCTAGAATGGTGAATACTTTCTAGGAGGTTTTTAATTGACTTTGCCTGGATCCATAAGAGAAATCACTATCTATGGCAGTTAGAGAAACATATATTTCCTTATACTACAATTCACATGAATTGTATCAAAATAACAAAAGAATATTAAGAAAAAAATGACTCCTGAATAAAGTTGAAATTTCTGTCGTATTTTTAGGTCCTTCAATTTTATCCACCTAATGATGAACAAACAACTGCATTTTGAAATCAGAGGGCAAAGACAAATTTTGAATATCCATGGTGAGATGTATTGTCCATTTAAATTTTATTTTCGAATATGGAAAACACATGATTCCATAGTCAAATATTTAACGGCAAGATATATTCAGAAGTCTCACTTTTCCTGTCTTTTATTTCCTTAAGAATGCTTTTAAAGAGAATAAAACAGTGTTCATTTTAACATCAAATACATGTTTGAGTCTATAAAACTTATAATATATAATTTATTTATCAAAACTTTTTGAAGCATCTTCTTGCAAATTTAAATATGAATATCTTCTTGATAATTTAAGACTAAGACTCTCTGGATCTTTTGATGTGCCTGTTTCTTAAAATCAAGTTTTTGTTTATTTTTTTATACCTGAGTTACTGCAATAATTCAGTATTTTTCTATTTTCCTACTTCATTTTTCTTATTTTTAAAATTATTAATATAAATTATGCTTCCTGGATATTTTGGGGAAAGTTTCATGAAAAGATGTCAACTTATTGCTGGCATGGTGATTTTAAGAGACTATTCTCTCAATGACACACCTGCAAGTTTCATTAAAGCAGTGAATAATATAGTGTTCTGAAATATTTAAAACCTTAAGTTCATATATTTATCAGATTAAAGACTTTAATAACATTGTTCAATATAAGAAGTGTCTTTTAAATATTTTGAACATTTTCAGGTCACCTTTCCATTTAACTATTTTTATTTTGTTAAGATAAGACATTTATATTAATTTCAAAAGGCAATAACTGGGGGGGCAGAGTGGCTCATATGGCATCCGTCTGCCATATGGAGGAACCACCAGGGGTGGAGCCCCAGGACCTCCCGGTAAAATAAAAAAAGCATATAGAAGGCATGTATGCCACCAGGCCCTGTGCACGGGCATGCCAGGCCCTACCAAATCACTCAGCAAGATGATGACATAACAGGAGAGAGACACAGGGGAGAGCCAAGAAGAGACGTGTCAAAAAAAAAACAAAAAAAAAAAACAAACAGGAACTGAGGTGGCACAGGTGACAGAGGGCCCTCTCTCCCAAATCGGAGGTCCCCAGGATCAAATCCCAATGAAGACTGGAAGAGAAGGATGAGAAGAGAGGGCAGGAAACAGACACAGAGAATTGCCCAGTGAATGGACATAAAACAGCAAAAATGGCGGGGGGGGTGTGTTAAAATGGATAAAGTAAATAAATAAATAAATAACTTATCCATCCTGTCATGCAGGAAAGCAGTTCCTATGTTCATTTATTTTAATTTTTTCTTAAAATGTCATATGAAATAAAAATCCAATATCTAGATATGAAATGTTTTAGAGGCTTAGAGACCCCATCAACGATTTCTTGTTTCATTATTTTTCTGGGTATAAATTACTTAAGGTGTTTTAGTTTTTGTTAAATACTGTCAAGTAGTTGGACTCATATAGTATGTAACATTTTCAGATTGTCTTCTTTCACTGGGCAACATGCATTTAAGTTTCCTCCATTTTCTTCCTTCCTTCCTTTATTTCCCCCTACCTCTTCCTTCCTTCATCCTTCCTTCTTTTTTCTTTCATTGTATGGATGTACTACAGATTTATCCATTCACCTATTAAAAGTCATCTTGATTATTTCCAGTTTTTAGTGATTTTGAACAAAGCTGCTATAAACATTTGCATGCAGGTTTTTGTATGGATGAAAATTTTCCTATCAGTTTGGTAAATACCTAGAAGTACAACTGCAATATATTTAAGAGGTTTATCATCTTTGTAGCATGTATTAGTACTTCATTCCTTTCTATAATTGAATAATATTCCATTGTATACATATATTACAATTAGTCTATTCATTCAACCAATTAAATAGACAGTGGGGTTGTTTCTACCTTCGGACTCAGGAATAATGCTGCTATAACATGCATACACATGTACTTGTCTCAATACCTGCTCTCAGTTCTTTTGGATATATAACTAGGTGTAGAAATGAGGGGTCATATGGTATTTCTATGTTTCACTTTTCAAGGAACTACTAAACTATTTTATACAGTGGTTGAACAATTTTACATTCCTACCAACAATGTACAGAGGTTCCAGTACCTTCACATACTACTAAACACTTGTTATTATACTTTATTTTTAAAAAATTATGTTCATTTAAGTGAATGTGAAGTGGTACCACATTGTGGTTTTGATTTACATTTCCCTAGTGATTAATGCTTTTGAGCATATTTCCATGCTTTTCTTGGCCATTTGTTTATCTTTGTAGAACTCTATGTCAAGTCCTTTCCCCATTTTTAAATTGGATTGTTTGTCTTTTTGTTGTTGAATTGTAACAGTTCTTTAGATATTCTCCATTCGAGGCCCTTAACAGATACATGATCTACAAATTATTTTCCCTTTTTTGGTAATGTCTTTTGATATACAAAAGTTTTTAATTTTGATGAAGTCTAATTGATTTTTTTTTCTCATTTAATTTCAAATCTAAGGATCCATTCAAAATCCAAATCCATGAACAATTACTTCTAAATTTTCTTTTAAGCAATTTGCAATTAAAGTTTTTATATTTTAGTTATTGATCCATTTTGAGTTAGTTTTTGTATGCTGTGTAAGGTAAGGATCCAACTTCATTCTTTTGTATATAAATATCCAGTTTTCCCAGCACCTTTTATTGGAGATACTATTTTTTCCCATTGAATGGCTCTGGAACTCTGATAAAAATAATTTGGTTATGGGGTTATGTCTGGTTTCACAGTTCTATCATTTTATGCCTACCATTAAGCAGTACAACACTGTTTTGATTATTGTAACTTTGTGTAAGTTTGTATATTGGGAAATGTGAACCTCCAACTTTGCTCTTTTTCAAGATCGTTTTGGCTGTATAAGGCCCTTTGCAATTCTATATGTTTTGAAGATTAACTTTTCCATTATGAATTATGATAGGCATTGCATTGAATCTGTAGCTTGCTTTGGGTAATATTGACATCTCAACAATATTAAGTCTTTCAATCCATGAACTTAAGAAGTCTTTCCATTTATTTTGGTCTTCTTTAATTTCTTTTAGAAATGATTTGTAGTTTTCTTTGTACAAGTCCTTCACCTCAGTAGTTAATATTTTGAATGTTATTGTAAACGAAATTTTCTTAATTCACTGCTGGTATATAGAAATATAGAATTTTGTGTGTTGATCATATACCTGGCAACTTGGCTGAATTGATTTATTAGCTTTAATGTTATATTGTGGATTCTGTGGGATTTTCTACTTATCTAAGATCATGTACTCTTCACAGAGAGTTTACTTCTTCCTTTACAATCAGGATGCTTTCTGTGTATTTTTTTTTTCTTAGTTGCTCTGGGTGGAACTATCAGTATAATCTTGAATAGCCGTGATAAAAGTACGTATCCTCATCTCGTTCCTGATGGAAGAGGGAAAGCTTTCAGTCTTTCACCTTTGAGTATTATGTTAACTAGAATATTTTTCATAAATGTCATTTTTCACTTTCAGGAAGATCACTTATATTTTGAGTTTTGGGGTGTTTTATCATCAAATGGTGTTTGATTTTTGTCAAATGCTTTTTCTTCATTAATTGAGATGATCATTTGTTTATTTTCCCTCATACTATTAATGTATGTGTTACATTCACTGATTTTTTTTAATGTTATACCACCCTTCCATTCCTGGGTTAAATCTCTCTAGGTCATGGCATATACTCCTTTTTAATGTGCTGTTGGATTCAGTTTTCTAGTATTTTGTTGAGGTTTTTTTCATCAATATTCACAACAGATATTGGTCTATACTTTTGTCTTCTTATGATCTTTGATATGAATTTGATTTGACCGACTTCATAGAATGGAAGAGTTTGAGAAGCATTGGTATTCATTCTTTTTAAAAATGATTGGTTGAATTTATCAGTAAAGCCATTTATTTCTGAAATTTTCTTTGTTGGGAGCATTTTTATTACAGATTCAATCTCTTTACTTGTGGGTCAGTTCAGGCTTTTTATTTCTTCTTGAGTAGTTATAGTAGTTTGTGTGTTTTCAGGAATTTGTCCATTTCATATGTTATCTAATTTAATGTATACAATTGTTCATAGTATCCTCTTATAATCCTTTTTATTTCTGTAAGATTAGGAGTAATGGCCCCAAATTCATTTTAATTATTTGTGTCTTCTCTCCCTCTCATGAGTCTTCATGAGAAGTAGTCTGAGCAGAAGCATCCAAACCAGCATTGAATCTGGTGTTGCCTTGCATCATAGGAAAATGAGACTGTTGCATGTAGCTTGGTCAAATCTGGCTGTGGAATGGCATACTGTCTTTGAATGGTATAGGCCTCTAGAGGTAGCACCTTGAGGTCAGGGTTGGGGCACATGGGCAGGGTGGTGTGGCGAAAGCCTGACTTGTCACTGCCTGTACCTCTCTTGACCACCTGCAAAGAGAACCTGAGAACCAGAAGGGATGGTCATGCCCTTCTGGGGCGGGGGAGACTGGAAGAGAGTTTCCAACATGACTACGCAGATCTGTTTGACACATTCAATGATGGATTGTGGAATGCCAGCAATAGCGATGGGTCACTAAGCTGAGTTGGGGATCATATCCTCTGCCACCTGGACCTTAGCCCCTGTACTCTCCTATTTCCTTGGTCTTGCAACCACATTTCCCAATGAGAGAGTCAAGCTGACTAGCAGGGACTATGAGCCTCAGGGGGACTGGGAGTCTACTGGCAGCTGTGCTATTAGTTGTAGAGCTGCTGATATCTAACAGTTTGTCAATGATCATAACAAAAGCTTTAAACCTAGCATTAGTGGGCCCAGCTAATGTGATAATTCTCTCAGGATGATTCCTTTCTGAGATGTTGATATGTGCACTACTTTCCTGGTGCATCTTCTTAAGTGATTCTACTCTCTTTCCAATGATACTGCCAACTTCTTTTCCATGCGTAAGTAGCCAGATGGTGAGAGTGACATTTAATCCACCTTCAGTCACACGGGTGTCCATATCCAGCAGGGTTCTTGGAAGCTGGACTTTGAGTGGTCAAGTCTTAGGCCATTGGTGGGCTAAAACTGCAAGCTCAAGGCGACTGTGGGGAAAAAAGGAGCCAGCTGAAGGGTAGAGAGCTGGAAGGTAGCCAGCAGGAAGGGGAAAGGTAGAACAATAGGGACAATAGGGGTTGGAGGAAGACTAAGCGGGTCCCCCACAGGCAGGCAGAGGAGGAATAGTGGTGGAAGAGGAGGAGGAGGAAAGGGGAAAGATATCCCTGGACAAGTGGAGGGCGGGTAGGCAGGAGACGGCGCAGGCTGTGGCTGCTCCTGCTGCTGCCCCTGTTGGTCTGAGCTTAACTATATTTTTATTAGAGAAGTTGTGAATTTACAAAACAATCATGCACATGTGTGGAATTCCCCTGCAACACCCCTCCACCAATGCACTACATTGTTGTGGAACATTTGTTACAAATTATGAGATACTATCATCAGACTATTACCACTATATGTCTATAGTGTACATTTGGTATAGTTTTCCATACTTGACTAATATTAACACAGTACATTTGGAACTGATGCAAGAATATTACAGTATTGCCGTTAACTATAGTCCATAGGTGACATTAATTTTATTTTTCCCATGCTTCTCCACATTCCTATCACCTTGCAATAGTAATGTAAATTTGGTCCAGCTGACAGAAGGACATTCTTGTATTTTTACTATTAATCACAGTTCTCATCACCTCTAGGTGCTATTCAGTCTCTAGATTATTCTCTAGCTTTCTTTCAATTGACATTTACATCCCTAGACTATACTTTTCAGTCACAATTCCACTTATAAACCAGCTGCTTTAGGTCTACTCACTACAATGTGTTTCCATCAACTCTATCCATTTCCACACTTTTATAGTCAAGTTAATTAAATTTTCTATATACATTAAGCATCATTACTCCTTCTCAGCCTTCCTTTTATCTCCTAATAATCTATTCTCTAGGTTTTAACTCAAGGCATTTGCTTTTCATATTTAGTTCATATCAGTGAGACCATGTAATATGTGTCCTTTTGTGACTGGCTTATTTCACTTAGCATGGCTTCAACAGTCATCCATATTATCATATATGTCCCAATTTCATTTCTTATTACATCAGCATAGTATTCTTTCATATGTATAATATCACATTTTGTTTAGCTGTTCATTGGTTGATGGACATTTGGGTTGTTTCCATCTTTTGGCAATTGCAAATAAAACCGCTAAGAACATTGGTGTGTAAATGTCTGTTCACATCATAGTTTAGAGTCCTTCTGGATATATTCCTAGTAGTGGATTTGATGGCTCATATGGCAGTTCTATATTTAGCTTCCTAAGGAACTGACAACTGTTTTACAATTCCACCAACAGTGAAGGAGGATTCCTGTTTCTAGACATCCTCTCCAGCACTTATTGTTTTCTGTTTTTAAAATAATGGCCTTTCTCTCTGGTGTAAGATGACATCTCATTGTTTTGATTTGCATTCCCCTAATAGCTAATGATTTTGGCCATTTTTTCATGTGCTTTTTGGCCATTTGTATTTCCACTTTGGAGAAATGTCTAAGTCTTTTGCCAATTTTTTAAATTGGATCGCTTGCTCTTTTATTGTTGAGTTGTATGATCTCTTTGTATAGAATGGAAATCAAATCCTTATTGGATACATGATTTCCAAATATTTTCTTCCATTGAGTGGGCTGCCTTTTCACCTTCTTGATGAAGATCTTTGAATCACTAAAGAGTTTACGTTTGAGGAAGTCCCATTTATACATGTTTCTTCTGTAGCTCATCCTTTCCATATAAGTGATAAGAATCCACCACCTACCATCAGGTCTTGAGGATGTTTCCCTACATTTTCTTCTAGAAGCTTTATGGTTCTCAATTTTATATATATGTTTTTTGATCCATTTTGAGTTAATTTTTGTGAGACAGGAGTCCTTTTTCTTTCTTTTGGTATGGATATCCAGTTCTCCCAGCACGATTTGTTGAAAAGAATTTTCTGCCACAGCTGGGTGGGTTTGACAGGCTTGTCAAAAATAACTTGAACACAGATGGAAGGGTCTGTTTCTGACCCATGAATTCAGTCCCATTGGTCTATGTGTCTATCTTTATGCCAGTACCATGATGTTTTTACCACTGTAGCTAGGTAATATGACTTAAAGTCAGGAAGTAAGAGCCCTCTACTTCACTTTTCCTTTTTAAGATGTTTCTGTCTATTCAGGGCCCTTACCCTTCCAAATAAATTTGATGATTGTGTTTTCCATTTGTTGAAAAAATGCTGGTAGAAATTTTTTTATCAGAATTGCATTGAACTTGCATATCAATTTAGGTAGAATTGATATCTTAATATTTATTCTTCTAATCCATGAGCATGGAATATTCTTCCATTTATTTAGATCTATGTTTATTTTTTTTAGCCATACACTGTAGTTTTCTGAATACAAGTGCTTTACATCCTTTAATTCTTTTAGTTACTATTGTAAATAGATTTTTTCCCTGACTTCCTCCTCAGATTGTGTGTTAATATTATATAGAAACACTACTGAATTTTGCATATTGTTCTTGTATCCTAACACTCTACTGAAATGATTTATTAGTTCTAGCAGATTTGTTGTAGATTTTTCAGGACTTTCTGGGTATAAGATCACATCATCTGTAAATTGTGAAGGTTTTACTTTTTCCATTCTGATTTAGATGTCTTTTATTTATTTTTCTTGCCTGATTGCTAGAACATCTACCACTATGTTGAACAACAATCGTGACACTAGACATCCTTGACTTGTTCCTGATCTTAACGAGTATGCTTTTAGTCTTTCACCATTGAGTACAATGTTAGCTGTGGGTTTTTCAATATGGCATTTATTTTGTTGAAAAAGTTTCCTTCAATTCCTATCTTATGTACTATTTTTATCAAGAAAGGATGCTGTATTTTGTCAAATGCCTTTTCTGCATAAATCAATAGGATTTTGTGATATTTCTTCTTTGATTTACTATTGTGGCATATTATGCTCATTGATTTGTTTGTGTTGAACCATCCTTGCATGTCTGGCATAAAACCCACTTGATCAAGATGAAAACTTCTTTTAATGTGCTGTTGGATTCAGTTAGCAAGTATTTTGTTGAGGGTTTTTGCATAGGGAAATGGGTCTGTAATATTCTTTTTTTTTTTCTTTTTGTAATACCTTTATCTGGCTTTGGAATTAGGGTGATATTGGCCTCATAGAATAAGTTTGCTAGCAGTCCTTCCTGTTCAACTTTTTGGAAGAGCTTGAGTAAGATTGTTATTAAATCTTCTATGAATGCTTGGTAGAATTCACCTGTGAAACCATCTGGTCCTGGGCTTTTCATTTTGGGGAGTTGTTTGATGAATGTTTCAATCTCTTTACATATGATTGGTTTATTGATGTCTTCTAATTTTCTAATGTCAGTGTAGGTTTTTCATATGTTCCTAGGAATTTTTCCATTTCGTCTACATTGTCTAGTTTGTTGGTGTACACTTGTTTATAGTATCCTATTATGACCTCTTTTATTTCTGGGGGACAATATTAATGTCCCTGTTTTCATTTCTTATTTTATTTATTTGCATCTTTTCTTTCATTTTTTGCCAGTCTACGTAAGGATTTGTCTATTTTGTTAATGTTCTAGAAGAATCAACTTTTAATTTTGTTAATTCTCTCTCCTTTGTTGTTGTTGTTGTTTTCAATTTCATTTATTTCTGCTCTGATCTTTGTTATTTCATTCCTTCTGTTTGCTTTGGGAATCATTTGCTGTTCTTTTTCTAGTTCCTCCAGCTGTGTAGTTAGGTCATTGATTTTTAGCTCTTTCTTCTTTTATAATGTAAGCATTGAAGCGTATAAATTTCCCTATCGGCACTGCGTTTTCTGCATCCCCTAGGTTCTGATATGTTGTGTTCTCATTTTTATTCATCTCAGGATACTATTTATTTCTCTTGAAGTTTCTTCTAGAACCACTGATTATTTAAGATTGTGTTGTTTAATCTCCATATATTTATAAATTTTCCCTTTTTTGCCTATTGTTGATATCTACTTTTATTCAATTATGATCAGAGAAAGTGTTTTGCATAATTTCAATCTTGTTGAATTTACTGAGATTGTTTTGTGATGCAACATATGGTCTGTCCTGGAGAAAGACCCATGAGCACTTGAAGAGAATATATATCCTGCTGTTTTGGTGTACAATGTTCTGTATATGTGTATTAGGTTTAGTCTATGTATCACATTTCTCAAGCTTTCTGTTTCTTTATTGATCCTCTGCCCAGATTTTCTGTCCAATGCTGAGAGTGGTGTATTGAAGTCTCCAACTATTATTGTAGAGTTATGTATTTCTCCCTTCAGTTTTTGCCTCAGGTAATTTGGGGCATGCTGCTTAGGTGCATTTACATTTATGATTGTTATTTCATCCTGGTGAATTGCCCCTTTTATTAGTATATAATGCATTTCCTTTTCTCTAATAACAGTTTTGCTTTTAAAGTCTCTTTCATGTGGTATAAGTATAGCTACTCCAGCTTTTTCTTGGTTACTTCATGTGAGGAATATCTTTTCCCAGGGTTTCACTTGCAATCTATTAGTATATTTGGGTCTAAGGTGAGTCTCTTGCAGATAGCATAAAGATGGTTTATATTTGCTTACCCATTACACCAGTCTGTGTCTTTTTTTGGAGGGAGTTTAATCCATTAACATACAATATTATTACTTTAAAGGCAGTTCATCCATTTTGATCTTTGGGTTTTAATTGCCATTTTTTACTTTCACCACTCTTTTTAAACTTTTAGTTACTTTTATTGATATAATCTTCAGTTCTAGACTTTCTTCCAAGTCTCTCAATCCTGTCTTTTCTTTTCAGGCTATAGCACTCCCTTTAATATTTCCTGCAAAGCTAATCTTTTGGTCAGAAGCTCTCTCAGTTTCTGTTTATGTGTGAATATTCTAAACTTGCCCTCATTTTTGAAAGACAATCTTGCTAGATACTAGATTCTTGGCTGGCAGTTTTGCTCTTGCAGTATCTTAAAAATATCATACCACTCCCTTCTTGCCTCCATATTTTCTGATAAGAAATCAACCTTTAATCTTATTGGGGTTCCCTTGTGTGTGATGCATCACTTCTTTTTTGCTACTTTCAGAATTCTCTCTTTGCCTTTTGTATTTGATGTTCTGATTAGTAGGTGTCTCAGAGTAGGTTTATTCAGATTTATTCAGATGGGAGTACATTGTGCTTCTTGGACAAGGATATCTATGTCCTTATATAGTGTTGGAAAATTTTCTACCATTATTTCTTCAAATATTCCTTCTGCCCCTTTTTCTTTCTCATCTCCTTCTGGGACACAATGACAAATATGATTGCATGTCTCTTGCCATCATTTATTTCCTTGAGACCCTGTTCATTTTTTCCCATTGTTTTCTTTACCTGTTCTTTTGTATGTTCGCTTTCAGAGGCCATGTTTTCAAGCTCACTTATCCACTCTTCTGCCTTCTCAAATATGCTGTTATATACCTCCCATGTATTTTTTTAATTTCATTTATTGTGACTTTCATTACCATAAGATCTGCTATTTTTCTGTGTATACTTTCTAATTCTCCTTGTGCTCACTCAGTGTCTTCTTAATATCCTTAATCTCTTTAGCCATCTCATTGAATTTATTAAGGATATTTGTTTGAACATCTATGTTTAGTTGTTTCAACTCCTTTATGTCATCTGGAGGCTTATCTTTTCCTTTAAATGGGCCATATCTTCCTGTTTCTTGGTATGGATTGTAATTTTTGCTGATGTCTTGGCTTCTGGCTTAATAGATGTATTTATTCTAGGTGAAGTTTCTTTTAAGTTTAGGGCTTTGTTACTCTTTCTTCCTTGCTGTGTGTGTAGTAGAAGCCAAGGATGTAGTTGGTACTGCAAGCTGTGGAGTCTGAAGTTGCCCATGCTACCTCAGAAACTGATAAAGTTTCCCACTTTTCTCCTCTGCCAGGGGTAGGATGGAGCCACAGTCATGTGTAGTAATGCCAGCCATGCAGGCCAAAACTGTTTTTAGTTGCCCAGAGAGACTACTGAAGCTTCACATCCCTTCCTCCACTGCCTGGGCATGAATGAAGCTGGTGTGGGCAGCAAACTAAGCTGTGTGGGTCAAAACTGACAGCAGTTTCCCAGGTATACTGGTATAGCACCAACCCCCTTCTTCCATGCCAGGGGTGGGGATGGATGCTCCAGAGTGACTAACAATTTTATCCGTGTGGGATGAAAGTTTCTGCAGTTTCCCTGAGAGGCTGAGGGAGTACTATCCCTTCTCTCCTTTAAGGGGTGAGGATGGAATCACAGGCACCTAAAAAACCAGTCTGTGTGGGCCAAACACACTTGCCTTTTCCCAGAGAGGCTGGGGAAATACCAACCCTCTATCCTACTGGGGGGCATGGATGGAGCTACAAGTGTCTGAGTTTCTAGTCTCTGTGGACTGAAAGTGCCTGCAGTTGCCCAGAGAGGCTGAAAAAACACCAGCCCACTCCTACCCTATGGAGCAGGCGCAGGGATGGCATCAAAGTCACTCAATAGACCAGACTGTGAGGGCTGAAAGCACCTGCAATTGCCCAGAGAGGCTGAGGACACACAGCTCCTGCATTATCTTATTGGGGTGCAGAGATGGAGTCCCAGGTGTCCGACTATCCAGTGTGGATTGCCCAAAAGCACTTGAAGTTGCCCGGAGAATCTGGGGCAGGCAGCTTCCTCCCTGCCAGAGGTGGGGCTGGAAACTAGGCTAGGGCTGCAATATGATCTGGGTGGAAAGAAGCCAATCCCTACTATCACTGTGATTTTCAATCAGCCCTGCTTCCCTTCAAGCTGGGGGCAGAATTAAAATGGCGGCTACCGGCCTCTTTCTGACTTGGACATGTTCAAACTTTAGCTGTTCTTAGGATTATACTTTAGCCCGCTGAATTTACTAATCAGTAGCTGAAGTCAGTGACCGACTGTCTCTTTCTCCCCTGTTTTTGGGAAATAGAGCTTCCAACTCCAGCCACAGAATATCTCCTGAGGTGACTTGCACCAATAGTAGAGGGTGGGCACTGGCCGCTGTGGTGTGCAGTGCTCTACTCACAAATCTTCACTGCATATTCTTTCAAGGATGTTGCAGAATGAACTTCTGAACTCCTGGGTCCCCCAAACAGGTGCTTTCGATAGCTCTGGGTGATTAGTAACAGCCCTGTAGGATGAGCTGACTCTTGGAGGTCCTTATTCTGCTGCCATCTTGCCCCTCTTAAATATAGGTATTTACAGCTATAAATTTTCCTCTGAGAACAGTGTCCTCTGCATCCTACAAATCTTGGTATGCTGTGTTTTCACTTTCAGTCACCTCTAATTATTTTTTAATTTATTTTGTGATCTTTCCTTTGAGCCATTGGTTGCTTAAGAAAATACTGTTTAATTTCCACATAATTGTTTAATTTCCATGTTTTCTTCTCTTATTTATTTTTATCTTCTTTTCATGTGGCAAGAGTTGGAATTCTGTATTATTTCAACCTTTTAAAATTTATTAGTACTTGCTTTGTGGCCTAGCATATGTTCTATCCTGTAGTGTGTTCCTTGTGCATTTGAGAAGAATGCATATTCTCCTGTGGTTTTGTGGTTTTGTGACAAGTAGGACAATATATATATATGTATATATATTGCTGATTCTTCTGCATGCTTAAATCTGGTTTTTAATAGCCCTAGTGAATTTTCACCACCAGAGCTATTATTTGGTTCCTTTGTATGTTTGCTATCTGTTGCTGGTATTCACATTTTTTCATTCATTATTTCCCTGCTTCTCTTTAGCTCTTTCAGCATACTTATAACAATTAGTTAAAGTCACTGTTTAGTGTATTCTATGTCTGAGCATCCTTGGGGACAGTTTCTATCATTTTTTTCTCCTTTAGATGGGCCATGAATTCTTTATTCTTTGTATACTTTGTGAATTTTTGTTTTGAAATTCAAACATTTGAATATTATAATATTCAATTATAATATCACAATTCGTGAATTTCCTAGAGTTTCCTATTCTTGATTGTATGGTTGAATTTATCTGTTTAGTTACTTTCCAAATTCTTTTTTGCAAAGACTATATTCCTTGTTGTATGTGTTCACTAAAGCTTATTCCTTTTGCTTGTGTTTAGCTAGTATTTTGAGTGATTCATTGAATGTCAGGATATTTTTAAAAAAAAGAAAACATCTCTACATATTTTTGCAGTACATCTTTGGGCTGGTGCATTTCTTTAACCCTTAACCAGGAAACTTATATCTCTGCCTTAGCTTTCCATTCTTGCTTGTATTGAGCATACAGATCAGCCAGACTTGAAAGCTTATGGTCTTTTCAAGTCATTTTGAGCACATATCCTTTACAAGCCATGAATGGGCTTTCTGAATTCCTTAGTACATTCATGTGCTTTTCTATCCTTTAATTTTCCAAAGAAATTTCCTTCCCAGCTTTTCCTCTCAGGCTTTAGTAATTCTGTTGCATGTCTCAAATGTAACCTTTTGCCCCAGATAGCTACACATATTTTATTCACCTTACAATGTTTTTGAACAATGCTCACCACTTTTTCACACTGAGTCTGTTTCAAGTTGGGAAATACAGAGATGAGTGCTGTACATCAGCCTTTCTGGTAGTTATCAGAGAAGTTGTAACAGACACACACAATAATTCTCTTCTTCCAGCACCAGGGACCAGGGTCCCACACTGAAAACGTAGGCTGCCATCTTCAGGATGACCACTGAGCCAGGGAGTGGTGGGGCATGGACAAGTGAAACCACCACAAAGCTTTCCTACCATTTTTTTGTCCTTTTCTTGATTCAGTACTTTCTTGGTTGTTATAAAGCTTTGACTGCTTTCCAGAGTTCAGATAAAGTTGGTTCTGACCGTTTCTGGTTGTTTTTTCTTTATTTTCTTATTTTTTGGTTTCTGGGATGGGTAAGGCATCAGTGACATGTTTTGATGTAACTCTCCTTTGCCACTTCTAAACATTCTGGTTTTGAATATGCAGATTGAAGAAGGTTGATGGAGATGTTGTCATCTTTGTAAGCTTTAGGTCTGGTACAATACTAAATAAAACCATTTATTCACCATTTGTCTGTAGAGGCCTACTAAAATGTAATGACTCATGTTATTAGTGGAACTGATAGTTATTGGGACACATGCTATATTATAGAAAACAATTTATAAAAGTAGGACAAAGAAAACTAATTTAACTTACAAAATACAATTTACCATTATAGATTAACTCTTCTGTAGTGTATAATTATTAACTACAGAGAAAAAGTGAAATATAAACCCATATTAAATATACCATATAATGTGAGCTACATACAAATCAAGAGAATGAATTGGCATCTTCCATATACTAGTTTCTATTATATAATAGATGTTTAAGTGTAATAAAAGGGAAGTTTGGATTTTTTTCATTGTTTTTTTTAATTGTTACATTGGTTACCAAAAATATTCAGAATACACTTTAAAATTATTTAAACTTAGTGCTTTTAACAGAGTAATTTTTATTTACAACTGAAAGAAACATTGAGAGTGTGTCTGCATAATTCTTTTGAATGGTTTGATTTCTCAGATTCTGTCCTAACACATTTTCACTCTGTCACAAGTGATTTGTTACTATTAATAACTAACGTAATGACATTTCCAAGCTATTTGCTTTTAGTACAATTTAAAGTGAATTAAAGGTTACACTGTTAAGTTATAATATAAATTTAATATCCTAAATTTAACATTATGACATATATCTAATATTGAAAAATAAGTGCAGAGTTATGGCTAGTTAATGAGATTGTATATAACTGAGGTTCCATTAATAATTCAGTGATAAAGAATGATTTCTTAATTCTTTAGTTCTCCACAAATATGAAAATGGTAATAGATATTTTTAATGTCCATCACCAATATCCATGTGATCTTCTTAGCTCTCCTGAAGTCAGGTGGGAATATATAACTAGTTCTAGGCAATGAACTTTGGGCAGAAATGATGTCAGCCACTTTTGACCTACAACATAGAAAAGTCATGGAACTCTCCTCCACTTACCATTATTCCCACCATGTTCCACATATAGGGCAACTACAGACTGGTCAACCTTGAATTGCTTAGTTTCAGTATGGATAACAGTTGCTTTGAAACTATAGTGGGCTCTAGTGCAGCGGACCAAATAATAGACCTTTTGCTTTAGTTTTTTGGCTCGCAAAGCAATACTATGTAACATTGGCTTAAAAAATGGGAATTTATTGACTCACACTTTTGAAGCCAGGAGAAGTTCAAATCAAGGTATAATCAAGTCAATGTTTCTTCCCTAAAACTGGCATTGTGGCCTGGCTACCAGTGATCCTTGGTCCTTAACTCATGGGTCACATGGCAATGTACATGGTGTGCTCACCTGTCCTCTCCCTTCCTTTCTGGCTTTCATTGACCTTTGACTTCTTTCTTCCAGTGCCTTTTTTCTCTGACTGAATTTCATTCTGTTTATAAAGTATTCTAGTAATAGAATTAAGACCCATCCTGACTGAGTTGGGCCACACCTTAGCTGAACTAAACTCATCAAAGAGTTCTACTTCCAATAGGTTCACGTGCACAGGAATGGATTAAGTTTAAAACATGTTTCTCTGGGGTACATAGCTACAATCCACCACACCTTTGTTATATTAAGCCACTGAGATTTGGGGATTTGGGAATATCAAACATAATCTAGACTATCTTGATTAAAACAGGGTGTGTGCTTCCTATATATCTTGATGCATGTATGGATGTGTACAATGTGTGTGAATGAATATTTGCTGTAGAGAAAATAAGGCATAAACATAGAAGTAGAATATCATGATGCTAGCTTATTTAAAGGTCATGCTTTTTATGTGATAATGCATCAGGCATGGGCTATCAAAGTCATGTCCAATCAGGGTCCCAAAAAGGAGGGAACAGGACATGGATTATAAACCTAGCCCAAATCAAACTTTGGAATTGAGATTTTACAATTCATTAATATGAGAAGGCAAGAAAAACAATACCAATTAATGTTAGAAGAAAATAATTTATGGGTTGTGCCTAAACAATGCCATAACATACATGTTATACATGCTGATGTAAAATGAAATATATTTAAAAGATATCTTTATTTAAAAACTCCAAAGACAACTATGTGTTTAACCACCAACTGTTTTCCTGCTGTTTCTATTCCATTCCCACTTTATAAAATCTTTAAGGATTCCAGAGAGAATGTTTGTTGCTTTTAAACTTAACTAAAAAACTAAAAACTTATAATAGTTCTTTCTTTCAACTAACATTGCATATAAATTTCTAGAATCAAATAAAATAATAAGAGATGGGTAATTTAATTTTGATCCATCATTAAGACCTTGAAATCCTGCCTACAAAGTAGCCCTTCAATCATAAAACACGACTATCATGGTCTTGAATAATCTGAACTCTCTCCAGGACCACCTTGTGTCATTCTCACTCTTTACTAATAGCTTCCTTTTAGTTCGTTGAATTTCCAACTCTTCAGTCTCAAGGCCCCTGCAAAGCTGGTCCAGAACACTCCCTTGCAGCACCCTCATTTTTAATCTTCTTTTCATGTATCTGGTTAATTTTAAATGTTTTTTCCTATCATTTTGAAAACAACCTCTTTTAGAGGCCTTCTATGATGAACCAAACTAATTATCATAGAGATACAGTCTATTATAAACAGAACTTTAAAAAATATTATTCAAATATATAAGAATTTTATTTATGCATTGATTGTTTATTTTTTCTCTTTTGCTCTATGGAGACAATGTCAATACCATAAATATATTTTGTTCACCACTGAAAACATGGCAACCCCTATTGTAACAAACACATTATATGTCATTGATTTAAAGAATGGCAATTATATTTCTCTAAATATCCAATCCTCTTAAAACAATCTAAAAAAGTGATGTTTATTCACCTTCCAACATGCAAATTTGTATAAAGCAGTCATTTTAAAACATTTTCTTCATGGCTTCTAAAATAAATTTTAATTGTATTTCTTTGTAAGTGTTTGGTTTCTTTATTTAATTTAATTATTTTATACTTTCTTCATAAGATTAAATCTTATTTTTAAATGATTCTATTTTAAATTAAATTAAATTGTCAATCTTTTAAATGTATCCTAACATACACTGCAGAAAATACACTGTTTTAAAAAGGAAGGAGTTTAACACAGAGAACGGGTTGTTGGATGAACCTTTCTAAGATGGTCAAATCAATCAATAGCTGAACCTTTAAAAGAGTGTTTTCCCTAAGCCTGCTCTGGTGACTCACACCCAGGATGCTGGAGAATGGCTATGCAAAGATATAATCCAGAAATTGGTAAGTAAGTTAGATCTAGCAGCTTCCCATGCTGTCCTTTGATAGCCAGGAATCTGGAGAATGAACATGGAAACAATGCTGGAAGAAAGCTTCTTGTTTCTATTAACTACTTTTCCTCAAGGCACAAACTCAGATTCACGAGAAAATGGCCCCTCCTTTATTTTCACCTTTCAAATATTGGGTGAACATAATTTACATTTAGAATCCTTGCCAGAAGAGGTTCAGACAAAAACCTCTTTCTAAAATTTCCAACTAGTAATAGTGTATATAGAGGTAGAACAATACAGTCCAGAATAGATACCTAAGTCTACCTTATACTCTTTCAATTAATACCTCTGAATGGCAACAATAGCAACAAACCTAAATTGGATATATGTTACTTCCAAGAACTAAGACTCTCACCAAGCATTGTGCTTCTTTCCCAGGAATAGAACAGAACACAAAATTGGCTTTTACATTGGAAGTTATTTCTCAACATACCCTTTCAAAATATTAACTGAAGTTACAGTATCCTAAATGCTTGTTGATTTATTTCTCAATCTGTCCCGAATGTATATTTCTAAACATTTGGCGACCTGCTAATTTCTGTACATGATATGTCAGAAACTTGGAAGTTTGCCTTGACCCTGAGGTAAGAAAATAAGTATTAACAACCCCATTGAATGAAAATAAACTGGTTTGCTGTGTTTGTTAAAATAAACAAAAAGGCATCATCCAATTTGATGGCTTGAA